>QANW01005099.1:2433593-2491582 GCA_003254865.1 Dryas drummondii | reverse complement strand
AAAATTATAAAAAAAAAAAAAAAAAAAAACAATCTTGTATATGAATGACACACTGTATCAGACATACACTGTCATAAAAACGACTATGAAATCCATTATATGAGAGTACTCTGACACAAACGCTAGACGAATTAATAATTTTCTTTTTTAATCCATGTGTTAAGATTATGTTTTACTCTCATGAGAACCACTGCCAAATCCCATTGTTTCTAGCAAGTTTCACAACTCGATATGAGAGCACTACGCCACAAATACAAAGAGAAATTAATTCTTGATTGCAATTAAATTCATATTAGTATATATATATATATATGTTCTTTTTATTGAGATATATCTTAACTTATTTAAGTTGATGTATGACTTTATTGGGGCCCACACGAGTAATTTTGTGTCGATCCGAACTGTTTATTTTTTACATCTTCATTTATAGATTATTCATCCAAAAAATTAGTCAAATCGGAAATCATTTACCTATTTAATTTTGATAAAATAAATGGATGGTTTTATCGAAAATATTTGATTCGTTTATTTATTTGATCAAAGTTAGATAAACAAATAATTTCTGATTTGGCTGATTTTTTACAAAGATGATCTATCAATGGAGATGTAAAAAATAAACTGTTCGGATCGACACAAAATGACTTGCGTAAACCCTAATAAGATATATCTTAACATAAATAAGTTGAGATATACCTTAATATAAGAAATATGAGTATATATATATATATATGGAGAGAGAGAGAGAGAGAGAGAGAGAGAGAGAGAGAGAGAGAGAGAGAGAGAGAGAGAGAGAGAGAGAGAGAGAGAGTGAGAAGTCAATTCCATAGAAACATATTTAAAGGTGTACAATAAACAAATACGCCCTTCTAACAAACTAATTAAAGGTCGACATACCTTCGAAACACTGAAAGGACCAAAAAAATTAAAATTAAAAACATGTAAAATTAAGTTGGTAGCTAGCTAGCTGCAAAGAAAATTGTCGTTTTACGAGACAGCAGGGAAAGTCAACAACTTTACACAGGAAGCACACCTTTCGGCAAAAATTAATTAATTCACTATTTAATTATAGTATATATATACAGATTAAAGTTCCGTTTTGATTAACTAATAGATATTAAATTTGATTTACAATATTAACAATTATTCCCTCACATAAAGTCAGAAATGTATGCATATAGTTTAGGGAGCTAATGATTAGGTAGTTAGAGATGCCTTTGGAGTTTGGATGGATATGTAGATACCATACCCACAAGCTTAATTAATTTAATTTGTTGGGTTTTGAAGAAAAAGAGGTTTTGATTGAATTGATTGCAAGACTTTTTTTTTTTTTGGCCATGAGATTGCAAGACTTTAATTGCGATGGAAGTGGAAGACACAAAACAATGTATATTGTTGAATGCATGCATTAGTACCAGTAACGCGTCTCCAAGCTGTAATTGCCAACCCGAAAAGCTCTAAATATGCAACCTCAGCTTGCTTCCACACTTTCCGTCAATCACTCAAAGAGTCAAAGGTGATGAATACGTATATCATCAACTTTATTGTATTAATTATATGTATAATATCATGTTGTGGTGACATAGATTAAATTATTCATTATGATTATATATGCTTCTAGCTTGTTTTCTTTTGGGTTTGCTCTAGAACAAGTATGTGACAACTCACAACTCACAAGATGACTACACATATATACATAAATATTGGTGCCAAAAGCTTGAGAATTAAGTGATATATTGTTGCTTCTTTAGCATGCATCATTTCTCATGTTGTCAATGTAAAACCCCAAAAATAAGTTGGAGCCCATATTGTTTTCAGAACTTAAAAGTTAAAACCATATTTTTTTTATATATACAAGTCAAAATCAACACTAAAAGATCATGAGAGTATCATTTTCCATATTTAATTTATACTTGCTATGCATAGTCAAAAGTTAAAACTTGATTAAAATTTAAATCTTTAAAGTGCTCCTTGCTAGTTACTACAACATGATTAAAATAAACTAATAAAAGTTTAAGGACAAAACAATAATATTACAGTCTAAGTTGTCTAACGACTCTAACTTAATATATTCCCAGTAATTTCCATAAAATTTGTCAGATGAGTTGTCATCATGCACTTTTCTATTCAATACATTACCCCAAATTATCCCCTTTTTATTTAAAAAAAAAAAAATCTAAGTTGGCATTAAAGTAGATGGTCTGTTAATTAATTTTCACATATATACCCCTCTAGCTGCCAAACTGTCAAGATCGAAGAGGACAAATCTACGTTGCAGAAGGGGACGGCCGTTTTTCGCGGGTTTACACAAAATAGGATGCCCCCCAAATCCCAATCATCCTTGCATTGATTTTGTTGTCATTTGGTGAATGAACATCCGCAGGAGGGCATTTTTGTCATTCTGTCTGAAGTCAGTCAGTGAGTGGAGTGAGGCGCGGAAGACCAGCCCACGTGGGGAGTGGGTCGTCAAATCGGATTTGGCCTCTGAAACGGACCCCCCTTCCCCACTCCCCACCACATGTGATGCATGGAATTTTTGTCTCCAAATATATGTTTACCAAATTCATGCATGAATCAAGACACTGAATTCTTCTTTAAAAACTCGTTGTAGATATATGTTCCCCAATGTTCCAGTGTTTCTATCCTATATATCCAGACTGAAGAAAACATGGTCAAGGTAATAATTAGTTAACAAATTTTGTAACATTGCTCTCGCATGTGGCCGGCTACATATATGGCATTGTAATTTATTTAAGAGGAAGATGTGGATCAACATACGATCTCATATCCCAGTTGCATAAACTATGTATCCAAGGAATACTCACCAATCTCACATACTACATAGAGGCTAATAACATCATATGACATATTTGCGTATTATAAATTTATTTAAATTATAACACTTATATTACCATTAATTATTGTATACGTATTATTTTGATATTGTTTGGCGGGTGTTGTAGTAAGTGTTTGGGTCAACCTGGAAAAGGGAAACGAATTGATGGAGATGGGAACTTGGAAACCAAGTGATGAAGTGAAAGGAAAGGAAATGATAAAAGAATGGGAAGACGGGCCACATGATATTAATTGAGTAGAAGATGAGAAGGGTGGGCGGGGCCCGGGTGAGGCTGTGGGCTGTGGGTGGGGTTGAGCCTAGAAAGATGACATAGGGCGTCATGTAGCAAGTGGGAAGAGGACACCAGGAAGCCACACTATATTGTAGGGAACACATGGATCGGGTACGACTGTCCACTGCTGCATGCATGCCATGCAGTCAGTATCATGCAATTAAACTAAGAGCCATAACATACACGTACCACTAGCTAGTTTCTTTGATATTGTTTCCACAAAGGAAAACACTTACCTGAGATAGTAAATAACTTGACATTTTATGACATAAATTTTGTTTTGAAATTAAAGAAAGTTTTATATGATGAAATATAAAAATATATGTATCATCATGTTATTAAATTAGGATACCAAATTAGTTATATCTTTGTTACAGGGAAGTTTCTATCTTTTTACAAAACAAGACTCATGCTGATAATAAGTCTGCTCAATTTTGCTACATATATATACATATAATTAAGCCACATATACAACTAATGGTAACTTATCATTGTGATTAGGATGCTAATTCAACTTGGATATATGAGATATATATAGATATACATGCCTCTTCCGTTGAAGTGTACCTCAACTTAAACATGATGAGACATGGCTTGTGAGACTCACTCTGTATTGTAATTCGATGATCGAAGTCTTCGATTTTTTAAGTCTATATACAATAATCATTCTTGTTAAAAATTAGATAAATCGGAAATCGTTTAACCATTTGATTAAAGGGCCATCATTTCAAGTGTTAATGAAATCCATATATTCGTCTATTTATTCTATTACAACTACATGTCTTAATGATTTTCGATTTATTTAATTTTTTTAAGGATAATTTTTGTATAGAAACTTATAAAATAGACGGCTTTGATCATCAAATTATAATATGGAGTGAATTTCACAAACCATATATAATCATGTTTAAAATGAAGTATACATCAACAAAAGAAGTCATATAGTTTCTAAATAGATGATGGGTACAACATTAGACGTTGAATTGCTCAAAAACGTCCGGTAGTCTAGAGAAATTTTCAATATGTATGTTTTTGTAATTGGTCATGCTAATTGCATGTGTAACTTGCTCTAAATGTTATAGGTACTCATTGTGTAATGTTAAATTACGTGGGAGAACATAAAGTCTAACCATATTCTAAATTAATTTTATGACATAGAACATGTTTTGTTGAAAAAAAAAATTAAAATATTTAATCAAAAATTAATTGATCATGGATGAAGAGATTCGAGAGTATTTATAAACTTATTTAAAAGATTAGAATATTAAAATGAGAAAATAATTTACATTCTCACATTCATATTAAAAAAATGTATGTGATAGAAATATTGTGAATGTATATAATATTATATATTAAAAAAAGAGAGCTGCAGGATCCTCTAAACTCGAAAGGCTGCATTTTCCTCTTGTGAATATCATTAAATGCTTTGGTTGTTATTTTAAAGTGAGGAAAAATAAAAGCAGCTAGCTAGCGACGACAACATGTGTACCTGCAGAAAGTTTCTCTGAACCCAACGATGTGGTTTTCTCGCACAACAGGAACTTTTGTAGGCACTAGACAACAAAATCTGAGAAACCAAATTGAAGACATGACATGTGATGTCTGAAGTCTGAAATTAAATCCTCCCATGTTATACCACTACATATCCAAAACTGTGGGCTCCGATATTCGTTCGTTCGTTATCCCTAGTCCGCTCTCACCTAAGAAATGTGAGTAAAGGACGTTTTTTATTGGTGATAAAAAATAAGATGATAATTAAAAATTTTAATCTTTATTATCTAATTAATATAAATTTTTATTAAAATCAAGATATTTGTTTATATTACTTAATTGTCACCTCATATAGCATCGATAAAAATGTGCTTTATTCATATTTTTTATAATGTATAGAGCCTGCTAGTTAGGAGAGGACCCTAGGTTCAATATTTGAGAGCAGAAAATAAAGAGATAGAGGTCAAAGAAAGAAAAAAAGAAAAAGGCGCATGCATGTGATTAATCAGGAAATGGGACCATAAGGTGGATGCATGACCATGATATCTACTAGGAGGGATGGTTTGGAATTTGGATTTGATTCAATGATGCCAAACTACTTATGCTATATATATCTAGGTTTATTTACATTATTGTCTCTTGTAAGATATACTTTTTTTAACTTTGCTCATTGAAACTTAAATTCTCTCAGTTTGTCACATGAACTTTAAACAGTTATTGCAAAAGATTATATGCTGTTAACTCTATCAATTTTTCTGTTAAAAAAGCTGATGTGACACCTATATGGCATGAGTGAGACCTTTTTCTAGTTATGTAACATCTATATAAACACTAAAAATTATAAAAAATTGACATGAATATTATTATTTTTAGTTTAAAAATTATTTTTTTGTCTACATGGATTCAAGGGTTTAAATTTCGCTAAATACCCAACTGAAACTAGTGAGGGACTGAGGAAGGAAGTGGAGACCAGAGGGAGAGAGGGGAGAAAGAGGCAAACTGGCCTCGTCACCGGCCGTCGCCGAAGGCAGTAGATCGAAGAGAGAGAAGAGATCGGCATGGGTCTAGTGGCTGGGCAGTAGGAAAGAAGGAGAAAGGAAGGAGGAGAAAGAAGGTCTAGGCGTGGGTCTGGTGGCTGGGGGAAAGAAGAAAGTGAATGAGTTTGGTGGCTGGGTAGTGGGAAAGAAGAAAGATAATGGATTTGGTGGCTGGCTGGCTGCGCAGTGGGAAAGAAGAAAAAGAAGGAAAAGATGAAGTCACAGGAAGAAAGAAGAAAAGAAGGAAAGGAAGGAAGGAAAGAAAAGAAAAAGAAAAGAAAAGAAAAAGAAAAGAAAAGAAAGAAAAAGGAAAAGAAAAGAAAAAGAAAAGAGAAATGAAAAAAAAAGTTTAAAATTGGTTAAAGACTTGAGGTTTGGGGTCTTTGTGTAATTAGAAAGAAAAAAAAAATTTGGGATTGCGTTTAGTTGTTTTTAAATTTTAAATTCTATTACATTTTTATATAAAAATAATTAAAAATATCTTAAAGAGCCTAAATTTTAATATCTTATTTCATATTCTAAAGAATATAGAATACACATTATAAAATATATAAAATTTAGTGTATATATTATAGAGTATATAGAATTTAGTATATAGAGTATATATGATTTAGTGTATAAATTATAGAGTATAAAGAATATAATAATTTTATTTATTCATTATACTAATTTTATTTAATAGTATTTGCCTGCAGCGCGCATTATATTTATCACATATCACATGAAACCTACCATATAATTTGGTTTTTTCAATGTTTTTTTTATTAATGTAGTAGATAATATGTTAAATAAACATATGGTAAAATTTCATTCAAAATTTCTGTATTTTGATAACAATTTCCGTCGTTTTCGTCAAATTTTTGTCGAAATTTAAAAATCTTCGAAACCATAAATTTTATTTCTTGCATGGATCTTACATAACTAAAAAAGGGTCTCACTCATGCTATATACGTGCCACATTAGCTATTTTAACAGAAAAATTAATAAAGTTAACGACATAAGATCTTTTATAACAATTATGTGAAGTTCAGGTGACAATTTGAAAAAATTTAAATCTTAAAGGACAATGTAAAAAAAATGTATCTGAATGATGTGAATAAACTATATATCTAATTATCTATTACATTTTACAGATAGAAATACACCATATATATCGACTATGTCAGATTTTTCCACATGTTGTTTGTTCATTTGGTTTGATTTGGGGGTGTTGGGTTGGCCAATATTAATGAGGCACCATAAGTATAGCTTCTAGCCTATATATGGCTATGGCTAGCTCTACAAGTATAGGGGTATATAGACCTGGGTCTTGCTAGTTGGCTCTGGATCAGGTACATGCTCACTACTAAATATTGCCCATATTTTTAGGGGATAAAGAAGATAATTTTCACTATATTTAGTGAGATATGCCACATTTATTTTTATTCACTACATACACCTATCTCACATAAATGTAAGTAGCCAACTTGTATAACATACAAATTGAGAATCTACGCTTATAATGGTACAATATCTGTATCACATACAAATACATATAGTGGTTATAAATTTATATTTCAGTAGTAGAAAGATGAAGCCATTAACATTTAAAGAAAAAAAATATGACTATACGACATGTGATGGTTATTAGACCACTAGTGGTTAAATTGTAGATTTTTTCTATCAAATGCTTTTGTTATTTAGTATCTTATATAGTCAGATTGTGCTCATTTACAACACTAGTCCTCGGACCACTGGTGGGCATGGATGAGATTTTTTTTTTTTGTTTTGCTACAAAGAGGCCTAAGCCCAAAAACAGAAACTGCCATGGATGAGAAGATTAGTTGATAGTGTCCCATATCCCCTGTAGTGAGTGTTGCGGAATACCATGCCAGATCTGCTTAATTATTCTCTCCAATACGTACTCCTACTCCTCCTAAAAGTCTGTGTCTTCTGTGTGGTGAATTAGACACTGGCCCATTCCCATAGCATTAAACCCATGCGCCAATGCCGGCCCACTCTGTTCACTCCTTCAGTCCTTCTCCTTTTAAGTTGCACACACACACATATATATGCACATAACATAATAATAAAAACAAAACTTTGTCTAGTAAAATAATAACATATAAAATAATATAAAAATATAGTATAAGAATATAATAAATATAACATTATTATAATACTTATTAAGGTGAGCATGAAATCTAAACATGTAACTATAGATGTCACACTAGAAAAGTCTAGGAACAAACATAATGTTATTAGGTGGCTCATACAATCGCCAAACATATCGTTAATTAATGAGATAGAGTATCTTTGATGTCAAAGAATATATGTTGATCCTTAATTTGCTCTTCAAGTTCCTTTAAGCGTAACTAAAGATTGGGTAGGCCGTAGGCCGGCCAGACTATAGCTCAACCAAGCCCGTCCCAACTAACTCCAAGAACCACTGTGTCCGTACATACGTCTCGATCTCTTTTTGTTCCCCGGCCCATTCTATATAAACCCCTCTCTCTCTAACACATTTCAAGAACCACGTACTAGCTCATCAAATTCAAGAATTCATTCACTTCCATCAATGGCTTTGAAACCGACTACGACGCCGTTTCTTGCAGTGGCGATACTGGCTGTCCACATCATCATCTCAGCAGTTGATGTGTACGGACACCCCAACCTCATCCCTCCGCAATTATCCGAACTCGAGTCCTGGCTCGTCCACAACCAGCGCAAGGCCGACTACATCAGCCGATCCTCATCAGGCGGCGCGGAGGACGCCGTCAAGATCGTGAGGGTAAGAAAAGACGGCACTGGAGACTTCAAGACGGTTACGGACGCCGTCAACAGCATTCCGTCAAGAAACACGCGGCGCGTGGTGGTCTGGATAGGCGGGGGAGAGTATAGAGAGAAGATTTTGGTGGAACAGTCCAAGGCGTTCGTGACTTTTTACGGAGACAGAAACGACGTGCCGACCATCACGTACGACGGAACGGCGTTGCAGTACGGGACTTGGAACAGTGCCACCGTGGCAGTGGACTCCGACTACTTCGTGGCCGTCAACATTGCGTTCGTGGTGCGTCATGCGTGCGTTTATGTGTTTACTTAATGATTTCGTTTGATGTCGTAATTCTTTGCATGCTTTGCCTTATTTCTCATTGTCTTAATTTGCTCCATTGCTCATTGCTACCTAGCTGTCTCCAAGACTGAGAGAGAGAGAGAGAGAGAGAGAGAGAGAGAGAGAGAGAGAGAGAGAGAGAGAGAGAGCAAAATGGCATGCATGTCCTGCATGTTGTGTGGTTAGGGGGAGCGATGACCTCAGCAGAATGGAGGCCGGTCTAGAAAATGAAGACAATGACTATCAAATTTTAGCATAATGTCGTTTTAAAACCCCCCGTTTGGCTTAATTCCCCATCAAAGACAGTAATTAATGCTATCATCTAGACAGTAATAATTTTAGTTTATCACATGCTGTGTATGGTGTACATATGTACCATACGTATATATAGACAACATGTCATCAATCATGTCACGTCCTCAATGCACTATTGAATTAATTTCATTGAAACATATGCGTTATATATAGAATATGTCATGATGGTATTAATTGTATATATTGGTTCATTTGCCGGTCTTGGTGAGCTTAGATAATGACCTTTGAGTTAGTCAAAATTTGGCCAAAACTGTGTACAAATATGTATAGTACAATGCAAATGTGCAAGAGCAGATGGGGGTATTCTTCTTCTATTTGCATATATATGGCTGCTTTCTAATGAGAAAACAAAATGCTATAATTATAGGCAGTAAGTGCAAAGCATGTGACCTTAACCAGTGTACAAATTCAGAATCTCCTGCTGGAGGCCGGAATAAATTAATTAATGTACAACACCTTCAATCGATCTCCTCTTAAAATTTTAGTATATATTTAGTTTCTCTGATAGAGGACGGTGTTGATGTGGCATGTACGTGTAGAATTCGGCTCCAATGCCGGATGGCAAGAGGGCGGGGGCACAGGCGGTGGCGATGAGGATATCAGGTGACAAGGCGGCGTTCTACAACTGCAGGTTCATTGGATTTCAGGACACCTTATGCGACGATAGGGGCAGACATTTTTTCAAGGATTGCTATATCCAAGGCACTGTTGATTTCATCTTTGGCAATGGAAAATCCCTCTACTTGGTATACATCATTAATTCATTATCTTCTTAATTATATGTATAATATTAATTAATCATCTATATATGCATATATGCATGCAGAAGAATACGATAAACTCAGTTTCAAACGGAGTGGGGGTGATCACAGCACACGCTAGAGAAGATCTGGCAGATGAGAGCGGATTTGCGTTTGTATATTGCAACATAACAGGCACAGGTGACACATTTCTTGGGCGTGCATGGAGGGAGAGGCCTAGAGTGGTCTTTGCTTACACATTCATGGGGACCCTCGTCAACAGCCAAGGGTGGTCCAACGCTATGCACTCTGAGCGTGACAAGTAATTAATTAACATATCATCATGAATTACTCTACAATTTAATTAATTAATTAAAACGTACGGTGATTTTATTTCTATGTATATATGTGCGTAGGACTGTGTATTTTGGGGAGTACAAGTGTACGGGGCCGGGTTCGAGCTCCTCGGGTCGGGTCAAGTATGCAAGGATGCTATCGGATGACGAAGCAAAACCCTTTCTCAGCATGACTTTTATCCATGGAACCAAGTGGCTTCTCCCACCTCCCAACCTCTGATCCAAAACTATGAAAACTACCACGAAATTAATTAAGGAAGCTAGCTAGCATTGTTCTTGGATAAAAATGTATCATGTGTTGTGTACGTCTAGTTTTGTGATCAATGTTGTAAGTTCGTAACAAAGTCCGCTCGATCTGTAGTGAAAACTTGGGCTATCTTAAACATATATGTTCAGTCAAAGGTAGAAATTCAGTTAATATATTAATTGAACTGCTAGATATATAGAGTTTCATGGGTTATGTTAATGTTATTTCACAAATAGCTGTTGTTACTTGTTAGGATTGTTGTCATGATTGAGCCATAGTACTTAAAGAAATCAACTTCTTCCACTAAACAAAAAAACAAAAAAACTCTCCCTTAAATGATGGTAATGATCATTACTGAGTAACACCACATCAATAAGATAACTAACTATGGTCACACTTAGAACATTTCTCATTATTGAAGGGCCGGCTATGGCCTGTCTAATCTTTTTTATTTATTTTTTTCAAGTTCTTTTTGAGTACATTATTGTTTGAAAAAAAACAAAAAAGAACAAAAGATTAGAATCCAAATCCCATTTGGATCCCCTTGTATTTTTATGTTTATGTTGAACGGTCAGCCCATTGTAATAGTATGATAATGAGGCTGTAAATGAGGCTGAGTGATGGCCCAAATTGGATTTTTGTAATATTTCCCACTTGTACACTTTTTTTCCTTATAATCTTTTAGGGATCGATCTAAGCCGACATGTACAATCCATAGTGTGGCATTAAAGGCTAAAAGCCTCAAAGTCATTGGAGGAAGCCTTTTTAAATGTGAAGAAACAACTTTAATCATGACAAAACCATGGCACATAATGTATAATAATATCCTGCCNCGCCTCGGGGGAAAAAACCCCCCCCCCCCCCCCCCCAAAATCAATTATAATAAATTATTCATAAATTATTATAAACTTAATTAATTAAAAAAGTAAGTTCTAAGCCGATCTGTTCGTGTATGTTATTAGATGCAATTTGAAATCTATCAAGAGTGTAAATATTTAAAATTACTCGTGTTACGAATTGAAATTCTCAATAAACGTCTTAACATGTCCTCAATAACGACTTAAGAAACTCTAGTGTACGTATGACATTAGAAATGTCAAAATATTACTTTAGATGTTAGTATGTACAATTTAAAATGCATCAAGGCTATAAAACATTTAAGAAAAAACTTTAGCAAAATGACTCATACTATACCCCTAGTCGCAATTTGGGATCCTTAATTGGAATAAAGTGAATGTCGCATCTTCAACTGCGACTAGAGATATAGTATGAGTCTTTTTGCAAAAGTTTTCTCAACATTTAAAATGTTTTGAACTACAAACTGAAATTTTTAAGAAACAATTTTGGATGCCCTAAGAAACGACTTGAGAAATTCTATAATATGATTTTAGAAGTGTCAAAATATGACTTAGGATGTCACTAGATACAATTTGAAATGCATCAAGAGTATAAACATTTAAAATGTCTCGAGCATAAAAAATGAGATTCTCAAGGAACAACTTAGGATGCAATAAATAACGACTTGAGATACCCTAAAACTCGACTTGAAAAACTCTTGGGTATAAATTTAGAAGTGTCAAAACATGACTTGAGATGTCACTAAGTACAATTTAAAATGCATAAAAAACATAAACGTTTAAAATGTCTCGAACTACGAACATAAATTCTCAAGGAATGACATGGGATGCCCTAATGAACGACTTGAGAAATTATAGTGTATGACTTTAAAAGTGTCAAAATATGACTTGAAATATCACTCGATACAATTTAAAATACATCAAGGGTATAAACATTTAAAATGACTCGAGATACGAATTAAAATTCTCAAGTAAAGACATGAGATGTCCTAAAAAACGACTTAGAATACCATAATAAATGACTTAAGAAATTCTAAGGTATAACTTTAGAAGTGTAAAAACATGATTTGAGATGTCACTAATTTCAATTTGAAATGAAAAAAAAATATAAATGCTTAAAATGCCTCAAGCTACAAACATAAATTCTCAAGGAACGACATGAGATGTCCTAATGAACGACTTAAGATACCATAAGGAACGACTTGAGAAATTATAGGGTATGACTTTAGAAGTGTTAAAACATGACTTGGGATGTCACTCGATACAATTTGAAATGCATCAAGGGTATAAATATTTAAAATAACTCAAGGTTCGAACTGAAATTATCAAGGAACGACATGAGATGTTCTAAGGAATGACTTAAAATGCCTTAAAGAATGACTTGAGAAATTTTAGGGTATGACTTTAGAATTGTCAAAACATGACTTGAGATGTCACTAAGAACAATTTGAAATGCATAAAAAATATAAATGTTTACAATGCCTCAAGCTACAAACTGAAATTCTTATGCAACAACTTAAGATACAGTAAAAAACTACTTGAGATTTCCTAAGGAACGACTTAATAAACTTTAGGGTATGACTTTAGAAGTATAAAAATAAAGACTTGAGATGTCACTCGATACAATATGAATTAAATCAAGGGTATAAATATTTAAAATGACTCGAGTTACGAACTGAAATTCTTAAAGAACGACATGAGATGCCTTAAGAAATGACTTTAGATGTCTTAAGAAACGACTTAAAAAACTCTATGGTATGACTTTAGAAGTGTCAAAACAAGTCTTGGGATGTTACTTGATACAATTTTAAATACATCAAAAGTATAAATATTTAAAATGACTCGACCTATGAACTGAAATTCTCAAGAAACGACACATGATGCTTGAAGGAACGATTTGAGATGTCCCATGAAACAACTTGAGAAAATTTAGAGTATAACTTTAGAATTGTCAAAACATGACTTGAGATGTCACTTAATACAATTTGAAATGCATAAAAAACATAAACGTTTAAAATGTCTTGAGCTACGAATTGAAATTCTCAAAAAACGACATGAGATGCTTTAAATAACGACTTGAGATGCCCAAAGAAACTACTTGAGCAATTATAGGGTATGACTTTAGAAGTGTCAAAACATGACTTAGGATGTCACTTGATATAATTTGAAATGCATTAAGGATATAAACATTTAAAATAACTTGAGATACGTACTGAAATTCTCAATAAACGACATAAGATGCTCGAATGAATGACTTGAGAAACTCTAAGGTATGACTTTATAAGTGTCAAAACATAACTTGAGATATCATTATGAACAATTTGAAATGCACAAAAAATATAAACGTTTAAAATGCCTTGATGTAAAACCTGAAATTCTTAAGCAACGACTTAAATATCGTAAGGAACGACTTGAGATAAACTAAGTAACAACTTAAGAAACTTTAGGGTATGACTTTAGAAGTGTCAAAACAAGACTTGAGATGTCACTTCATATAATTTAAAATGCATCAAGGGTATATGACTCGAGATACGAACTGAAATTATCAAGAAACGACATGAAATGCCTTAGAGGAACGAGTTGAGAAGCCCTAAGGAACGACTTGAGAAAATTTAGGGTATGATTTTATAAGTGTCAAAACATGAATTGAGATGTCACTCGATACAATTTGAAATGCATAAAATGTATAAACATTTAAAATGACTCGAAGTACGAATTGAAATTTTCAAGGAACGACTTTGAATGTTATAAGAAACGACTTGAGATGCTCTAAGAAATGACTTTAGAGAATTTAGGATATGACTTTAGAACTGTAAAAACATGACTTGTGATGTCACTAAATACAATTTAAAATGCATAAAAAACTTAAACATTTAAAATGTGTACAGCTATGAACTGAAATTCTCAAAGAACAACATAAGTTGTCTGAAAGAATGACTTGAGAAACTATTAGGTATAACTTTAGAAATGTTAAAACATGACTTAGGATGTTACAAAGTAAAATTTGAAATGCATAAAAAATATAAACGTTTAAAATGTTTCGAGTTATGAACTGAAATTGTCAAGGAACGACTTGGGATACCCTAAAAAATGACTTGAGAAACTCTAGGTTATGACTTTAGAAATATCAAATATGACTTGGGATGTCACTCAATATAATTTGAAATGCATCAAAGGTATAAACATTTAAAATAACTCAATGTACGAACTAAAATTTGCATGGATCGACTTAAGATTTCCTAATTAAGGAACAACTTTAGATGCCCGAATGAACGACTTGAAAAACTCTTGACTATAACTTTAGAAGTGTCAAAACATGACATGAGATGTCACAATTTGTAATGCATAAAAAACATAAACGTTTAAAATGACTCGAGTTAAGAACTGAAATTCTCAAGGAACGACATGAGATACGCTGAGGAACAACTTGAGATACTCTAAGGAACGACTTTAGAAACTCTTGGGTATGACTTTAGAAACTCTTGGGTATAACTTTAGAAGTGTCAAAACATGACTAGAGATGTTTTTCTATACAATTTGAAATGCATCAAGGTTATAAAAATTGAAAATGACTTGAGGTATGAATTAAAATTCTAAAGGAACGACTTAGAATGCCCGAAGGAACAACTTAAGATACCCTAAGGAACGACTTGAGAAAACTCTAAAAGTGTCAAAACATGACTAGGGATGTCGCTTAATACAATTTGAAATGCATCAAGGTTAAAAAAATTTAAAATGACTCAAGGTACGAACTAAAATTCTAAAGTAACAACTTGGAATGTCCTAAGTAACGACTTGAAATGCCCTAAAAAACGACTTGAGAAACTCTATGGTATAACTTTAGAAGTGTCAAAACATGAATTGAGATGTCACTAAGTACAATTTGAAATACATCAAGAACATAAACGTTTAAAATGTCTCGAGTTACGAAATGCAATTCTCAAGAAACGACATGGGATACCTTAAGCAACGACTTGAAATGCCGTATGCAACAACTTGAGAAATTATAGGGTATGACTTTAGAATTGTCAAAACATGACTTTGGATGTCACTCGATACAATTTGAAATGCATCAAGGGAATAAACATTTAAAATGACTCGAGGTACGAACTAAAATTCTCAAGAAACAATTTGAGATGCCTTAAGGAATAATTTAAAATGTCCTAAGTAACGACTTGAGAAAATATAGGATATAATTTTAGAAGTGTCAAAACATGACTTGAGATGTCACTCGATACAATTTGAAATATATCAAGGATATAAATATTTAAAATGACTCAAGATACGAACTGAAATTCTCAAGAAACGACTTGGAATTCCCTAAAGAACGACTTGAGATGCTCAAAGAAACGACAAAAGAAACTCTAGAGTATGACTTTAGAAATATCAAATCATGACTTAGGATATTATTAAGTACAATTTACATAAAAAACTTAAATGTTTAAAATGTCTGAAGTTATAAACTGAAATTTTTAACGAACAATTTGAGATTCCCTAAAGAACGACTTAATATGCTCTAAGAAATGACTTGAGAAACTATTAGGTATAACTTTAGAAGTGTCTAAATATGACTTTAGATGTCACAAAGTAAAATTTGAAATGCATAAAAAATATAAATGTTTAAAATGCCTCGAACTATGAACTGAAATTCTTAATGAACGATTTCAGATGCCCTAAGGAATGATTTAAAATGCCTTAAATAACGACTTGACAAAACTATAGGTTATGACTTTAAAAGTATCAAAACATGACTTGAGATTTCACTCGATAAAATTTGAAATGTATCAAAAGTATAAATATTTAAAATGACTCGAGGTACGAAATGAAATTCGCATGAAACAACTTTGAATGCCCTAATGAATGACTTGAGATGCCCTTAAATTTCGCACGGTCGAAAAATTAACTGCCGAGCGCTCTGTATGCAGATGCATCTTCACATTTTTAGGTTGCAGATGCATCTTCACATTTTTAGGTTAAAGATGACATATTTTAAGTTGTATATGCATATTTTAGATTGCAGATGCATATATCGAGCGCTCGACAAGTCCCACCCCAAGCACTCAGTGAGACTTGCCGAGCGCTTGGTGCACAGTTTGAGTTTCTACTTAAGTTTTAGGCTGGCTGAAGGTTGACTTGACTTTCTTTCTCGTTTTAAGTTTCTAATTAAAGCACCATTTTAATTAAGCACTAGAAAGTTGTATTGACTCTAATGGGTTAAGTCAAGCAGTTTAACCCATGGCTTTAATCCAATCACAGCATGCAATTTTCATTCCTAGTACACAACTGGGGAGTGGTGTCAAACTACATGAATAATTGAATATGGGTCTGTCTTATAAAATGCAGGTTCTTCTTGTCCTAATGAATAGGGGACCAAGGGAGGCTGTGAAAGATATGCATCATGCATGACAAAGGGGCATTCATCAAAAAAAAAAAAAGTCTGCCGTTGGATTTGGTCCTTCACATGATAACTGTCACAGATTATGTACAGTTGTATATCTAGAATAAGACCTTAATGCTTGTGATCCTGGAACCATGTGCACCCAGAGAGAGAGAGAGAGAGAGAGAGAGAGAGAACATTGTTTATGGAGGCCATATATAGGGGCCTTCTAGCTTAAGCATGTGCCATTATTAAAAAATTAAAAAGGATCAGATGCATAATATTGTAATAACTAATAACTAAAGGGAAACTGATAGTTGAAGATGTCAACCTCTTCCAGGGTCAAGTTATTCTATGGTGGCTTAAAGTCTGAAAACAACTATGAAAATCAGTATAGAATTTGTTTGTCAGAACCATATATATTAATTGGGAAATTAATTATTATGGCATATATATCATCAAACATCAGATGTAGTTCACATTCAACCAGAGAAAATAGAGAGGTTGACATCATCACTCATCACCAAATTGTGGGCAACACACCTGAAAAGGGTGAAAACTCTCTAACTAAAGTTTTCCTATTGTTTGTTAATTAAAAACAAAAAAGAGAATACAAAGATGTCTGCATACACGGAGACCCTGCTTTACACCATAAAATCAGCCCTAAAATCTGGACCACTAAAAACATCAGCATAATTACTTACTCTTCATTGAATGAGTTTCCAGTCTCCAGCTGCAAAAGCACCAAAAAAACATAAGGTCAGTAAAATATCAAACAATAGTGATGTGATGCCATAAAATCTTTAGCAATGAATGCATTTTCACCTGGGCTGTCATCAGGGTGAGCTTTCTGATGGTTCTCCATGCACTTCAAGAGGTACTTGAAGGTCTCAGTCTCACATGGGATGGTGAGCCCGCCACTATGATCAAACCCAAACTCCTCCTCAGCCTTTTGCAGCAATACTTTGAAAAGGGAGTGACTAAGATAGCTAGTGGGAATGATGAACCTCCGAAGCTCCGGTCCAACATAAACCGCCAAATATCCCTCGGGGACGTCAGCCGGCAGTTCGGGACTGTAGCAGTTATCCTCGTCCGAATCACAACAAATAACATCTGTTAGCCTCCTGTTAATTGCCGGTGAAATGCCCCCACGATTTCGATCAGAATGGGGACTGCTCCCCATTCGATCAGAAAGGGGACTGCCCGCCCTTTGATCAGAATGAGGACTGCCTCCCCCCCTTTGATCAGAATGGAGACTACCCGACCTTCGATCAGAATGGTGACTGCCTGCCCTTTGATCAGAATGGAGACTGCCCGCCCGGGGACTGCCTGCCCGGGGACTGCCCGCCTTTGAGCCAAGGGTGACAGCTTGCCACTTCTGCAGGATTTCTTTAAACTTAACAATTTGCCTGATTCCAGTCAACTTGCTGCTACCATTCTCATCCATTGCTAGATGTTTACCAAAATTGCCAAAAGAATCCCAAGACAGAATTCAGAGCGTCAGATTCCAGACGACAAGGTCTCATCCGATCTTTTCCACTACATGTACAAGAGTTGTTGTCAACATAAAATGATTTAACTTTAAACAACTCTACAATGGCAAAAAACCTTTAAACAACTCTACAATTCTACATTGATTTCTATATTGCAATCAAATTAATCGAAATAGTAACATGGGTAGTCATTTTTGTATTCTGAAAAGTTAAAACCATTAATTTTTTTGGAAATTCGGATCAACTTTATAATGCTATGGCTCAATATTTATATGGGCCTCAATAGTTCAGCCAAATTCTTCTTTTTTGGCTAACAAATGAACCAGATTTCAATCACTCGTAAAAAGCATACACATCTAACAAAACTTAGCAATCTGCCTCACTCTGGCCAACTTGCTGCTACCATTGTCAGCCATTGCTAGATGTTTCCCACAATTGTGTTAAAAAAAAAAAAAAAATCCTAAGACAGAATTTCAATTCCAGATGACAAGATCTCATCAGTATCTTCTTCCACTACATGTACATGAGTTTTTTTGTCAACATGAAATGATTCACTGCAATCATTATTTTATGTACCGATTCTACAAGTTTACAACCAACATCCTAACACTTTCACCAGCACTACATTGTTTACTAGGATCATAATCAAATTAATTGAAATAGTAACATGGGTAATCTTTTCTCTGTTCTGAACCCCCCCCTTTTTTCTTTCCTTTTCCGAAATTTGAATAAAATTTATAATATAAGTGGCTCAATATGTGGTTTCAGCCCAATTCTTCATTTTTGGCTAACAAATGAGCCAGATTTGAATCATTTGCAAAAGCATAAGCTTTAACCAAAATAAAACAACAGGAGAATATGTCTCTCTAGGAATGGAAATCTCAGTGACTCAGTT
Organism: Dryas drummondii; assembly: GCA_003254865.1. Lineage (NCBI taxonomy): Eukaryota > Viridiplantae > Streptophyta > Magnoliopsida > Rosales > Rosaceae > Dryas > Dryas drummondii. The sequence goes on along the minus strand of QANW01005099.1, from coordinate 2,472,558 downwards.
CCATGTCAAATGCGACAATGCCTATATTGGTTATCTGAATCTGGTTAATTACATTAAGATCTGTAAAGTGAAATTTCAATTCCTCAAAAACCCCATCAACCCAGAAGAAAAAGAAAACGAACCCCAACACCAAAAAGATCAAACAGTACCATGCAACAAAGCAAAGGAAGGAAATAAATCTGGAAATTCAAAAGCACCAACACAAATATACATAATTGTTAAAAACAAACATGCATATTACCTGAGGATGAGGAGGGCATCAGCTGCAAACCCGAAGAAGAAACGCCATGGGAGCTTCGGAAGGGAATAACACAGAGCGGGCTCTCCAAAAGAGACTTTTTTCAAGGATTTTCTAAATTTTGCAATAATAATAAACCCCAGGAGCGAAATTGAAGATGGTGTTGGAGTTTTACTTTTGTAATCTCATATCTATTTTTGGAGGAAAAGCTTTTTTCTCTCTCTCTCTCTACCCCTACGCTTTCGGAGGACTCTGTTTTTTCGGTTTTCCTCGGAACCAAACAAACCCAACGGCTTCTATCAAACTTTATAATAATATTACACTCGTACACATTTTTATATTATAATTTTATATTATTTTATATAATATTTATATATTAAACATTAAAAATAAAAAAATACTATTTTGATAAAATAATGACATATTAAATAAAATATAAATATGAGAAAAAAAATACGAAACAACTAATATTAATTGAAAACTTTTAATATGGAATTAGTGATCAGTGATTAGTGTTTGGCATCTCAGCTCAATTTTTTAAGTTTTTATTGCAAATTACAATTTACACGTGTCGTGTGTAATGGCATCCACTTTTGCTTTTCTTGGGTTGGGCCCACGTGCTCAAAGGAATCCTCAGAGTCCATGGCCCGCCTTTTTGGGGCCCCCGCCAAGTCATTGCTTCTTGTTGGCTTTTTTTCCATTTTCTTTCTTACTTTTTTTGCTTTTTTGTTTTTTTTTTTTTGTAATTTGAATGTTACTATATTGACCAACTTGTAATTTGTAATTTGTAATTTGAAAAGAAACAAAGGTAATTTACAAGTTTTTGACTTTGAGGAGATATATCTATGTTTCTTTTGATCATGCAATTAATTATTTGTTGGTTGATTTTATTGGCACTTAGTATATTATTTTCACATTTTTTTGGGGTTTATGTTGAAATGATATAAGATTAGAATTATTATAAGTTTTCATACGGAGAAAGATCATTATGTCATTTTTTTTTGTTCAAAATGAGTCTATATATAAGTAGAAAGGAGGTAAAATAATCTTTTTATCATCCAAAAAGGGCAAGTGACATAACTTTTATAAAAAAAAGAAATTTAAGAGTTGCCTCTGTATAATAGTTTTGAAAATTTTCTTATAACTTTATTATTATTTTTAATTTTCTTTCCTAGTAATGTATAAACTATTTTAGAACAAAGACCAACCCTTACCAAGTAGGAGAGAGAAGATGGGAATGGAAGTAGAAGAAAGTGGGAGGAGGAAGAAGAGGATGAGATGGGATGGGTCAAAATTATAATCTTAATTTTTTTTTAAAATTTATAAAAATAAAGATAAAATGCATGTTATGGTATTTGAGGTAAAGCAATAACAATGTTCGGTGTCATTATCCCTACCTATTAATTTGCAATGATGGTAAACATTACTAAAGAGCTTTTTCTTAGTAATTACTTGCAATGGAGGTTGAGATTGTATTAATTAAATATTAATGTAGCTTGAATTGTAGGTAGAGAGACTACTGTAAGCATCTTCAACTTGTCACTCACACATTACCAAAAACTAAAAAAGTCTACAATAAAAATGAGGGGAGGGAGAGAGTACTAGACTACTGACTACTAGTGAAGGTTTTTACTTTTTAGGTACGTTGTTGGAAGATAAGCTTGATATTATTATTATTGTTATTATTATTAATTTATTAGGGATGGTTGTGACTTGTGACCACCCTCTTATTAGTCTTCTCATTCATACCAAAACCTTTTTTGTACTACACGTGATTACCACCCCAACTATTCAATTCTTGTGTAAACTTTATATTTAGATATAATCAATTATTTATTGCGTGGAAATGGAAATTATATATAATAGTACATGTAAACTTTAAGCTTCCAAAGTTGGGCATTCATTTTATTTTTTAAATATGATCATCCTTATTTATTAAAATTGTTTAAAAAATTGAATATGTATAGAACTTGAGGGCAAGGGTATCCTCTGGTGCTCATCCCCAAATCTGTTCCAGCAGTTACCGTTGTACCCTAGATAATTGTTTTATTAGACTCAATATATTATTTCTTAAAAATTGGGGTCAATTCACCTTTTAAAAAAAAAAAAAAAAAAACTTGTATTTGGGTCAATTCACATTAGCATGAAGCTCTCAGCTAACTGTGAAATCATATTGCAGATTTGTAGGACGTGGATTATTGTTCTATTACAACAAAGGAGAATGATATGTTGGACTTGGGCCACTTGACTATTTGGGCTTCTAGAAACAACGATTGTAGGATTTTAATTGTCATTTGGGGCTGACTGAGTAATCTTGTAGGTCTCGTTTGGGTTGTCAACTGATTGAAAAACCTGATTATGGACCTTTCAATATGGTTTATCTTGGAACATAATCAATATTTTAGAGCTATTGGTTTTGATTGGGAATTTGTGGTTAGAAATGATTTGAACCAAAGAGTAAAAATTTCTTCAAAAACAATAGGAGTATTTTTTTTTTTTGGCCACTTAATTGAGTGAAAATTTAAATATGAGAGATGGCTCTACAAAAAAAGGGCTGACACCTGTTTAACACTAAGGGCCGACACCATCAAAATGTCGGCTTCAAGACATTACTTTTGCTATGCACCATTCGTTCTTTCTAGTTGATTAGACTGCAGATTTGTAGTTTCCACCTAACTGCCCAAACCACTACTTAAGAAATCTAGCTTGCTTTTTTTTTTTTTGTTGCCTAGCTAGCTAGTACAATGTTTTCAGTACCAGGGGAAGAGTACAACCTAGGCCCCACTATGTCTAATGTTCATCAAAGCATTTCAAGTATTTCACCTTTGTCTATAAAGCATGCATGACTATTTATATATTTACCTATCATTTTTTATATTATTTATAATTAAGAGCATGCAAATAAAAAAATTTACATTTGTTAATGCATGCATATAAACTTCATCTATATATATTATCCTCTTCTTCATGCACCCGATAAAAAAAAAAAAAAAACCAATTAATATACATAATTATGACACAAATTAAAACAAAAAGGGTGAGAGTGCAAAGTACAAAAATCTCCCCAGTTTTACATGCAATTATGTGTTGCATGAATGGACATTAAAGGTACTTTAGTCCTAACGTACGATGACAAGAAATTGTACTAGTCCAAAGTTTAATATCTGCATTAAAGTCAATAAGTTGGTGGATGAGTTACTTGTCTCAAATCTAAACGTATGTGTGGTGCTAATTGTTAGACTTCCTTTCCATAAAAGACAAAAACAAGTGAGCTATGGCTTTCAGTTTCAGATGAGATAGCACTACGTACTAGTTTTGGAAGTAAGTTGTAAATAAATCAAACATGAACGTTTGATTAGGCACTACATATGTAACAAATCACAGCCAGGAGTGACATGCAAATTAAGTTCGACCGTACCTAAGCAATTTGACGTCATTACTATACCTTTTTCTTTTTTCTTTTTTGGTCAGGTGAAATTGATTAGAAACATGAACTAAAAGTAGCCAGTCAAACGTTCATTTTAATTTCTTACCATACACAAGTAGTTGGTCTAGTCGAACCAAAAGCAGACTAGCGATTGGGTTATCTTAAAATGATATATATAGTACTTACATTAATATAACAATATTAACAGTACTATGAACTAATATGTTTCATCATACCCCTATATATGTATTTATATATATATATACAAGTTTGATGTCTGAGATTATATACATATATGAGTCACCTACCCCTTATATATTTATATATATATAAGGGGCAGGTGATTCAGCTCTTTAATTAATTTGATCATCAAATTTTTTTCAAGACATATATGGGAGGTTGAATTCTGATAAGAGTGGGGAAATCGGTCGATCTGACTCATAGTGTACATCTTAACTACTATAGGCGTGAATACTGCATGAGCTGTCAAAATATAAATCCGGCCAAGTCCAAGATAAGATTCTTAATTACCCTCTCTAGTCTCTATCAACCTTTTGTTGTTCTTTTAACATTTACTCCCATAATAAGCTAGCTAGCCAGCATGTCCACAAACTCGATCAATTGACCCAAATACCCAATTAGACTAAATATTAGACGTATATTATTGAAAGTTCAATATAATATAATAGTATATATATATACGTACATTAATATTGTTTCTGAAAGATTATGTACACAGCCAAAGCCAAAGGATTGCGTGTTTTATTTCTATGATTAATTAACTACTCGTTAATTATTTATTTAAAGCAAAAGAAAAGTGAGAAATTTTGATAGTGAAAAAAAGTAAGTTAAGCGCGCAGAATTGATTAGAAAAAAAACACAAGGAACGTACTATAACTTAACTTTAGGATATTTGGTCCACCAAACCAGCATGGTTTACAGATGAAGAAACTGAAATTGATCTAACAGCTAGTTCGTACTCGATATCAGAAGATTCAGAACGTACGTGAAATTGAAGTACTAATTAACTGTACTATATATAGCCAATAGCCATAATAATGTAGTAATGCAGGTACTAGCTGCTGCATATGTGCTGGTAAACCTTCTAGAATCAGAGGAGGGAGCTAGCATAGATAATGACCATTGACCACCTTCTAAAATTTGACACTTCCTAATTTATAAGGATGAGTTGGTTACTACTTGATTTATTACCAGCCAAAAGAAAAGAAAAAAAAAAAGGTAAATGGCTCATTATATATAAGGAGTCAAACATTTTTTATTTTTTGTTCATTGTATATGAAATATGAATTCAAGTGATGTTTAACGAAAAGTCTAGCATAAATTAATTATAGTACTTAATTGCTAGGCTACCAAGTGTTAGATTCACTCGAATTTTATTAATATGTTTGACCCAGGTTTTTGTTTTTCTTGTTATAAAGGACACACACACACACACACATATATGGCATGATAGCAAACGTCTTGGATGTAAAATTGGATGGATTAGATTATTAGATTTCTTGATTTGGACATATAAATGAAACAAGCAAAGTAATACGTACCATATTTGGGTGTACGTAGTATTTAAAGGTTGGTTCTCAGTTCCTAGTCTCCCAAAAGAAAAATTAGCATCGTAATTAATTGGAAGGGCCATACGTGTACAAAATACGACCAATAATATTGCTAGCTAGCTAGGCTGCCTCATGGGCGGTAGGTGTAGGAGTGGGAGACATGAACTTGTTAATACGTAGACTATACGTACATAGAGCCTCTAAGTGTTTCTTACTCGCTCTTTAATTTCTTAATTTGAAAAATGGTCAAATCAAATATTAGTTATATTTATTTAATTTAAGAAAGAATAAGTGCATGTATATATATAAGTTTCTGTAAGTGGAATAATTGTTGGGGAGACATTAGGTTTGAGAGAGAAAGAGGAGAATCTCAACTACTCTCTAGAGCATGACTAGGCAGAATGCGTTGAAATCGTGTGTATGCGAATCGGTTGGGAGGTGTTTGTCTTGTTTTTTTGGACCCCAAACGTGTGACCCAAGCCTCCGCCTCCACCGCCCTTAGTTTTACAACACAAACCTGAGACAGAGACCCAAATAAAACCTGAATTTAATTAATAACAATGACGTCGCCGACGACGTCGTTTGGCTCCAGGCGAAGCTCAAATGACAGCCCTGGATTTGAATTACCGGAAGACTACTCCAGAGGATCATCCATTGGTGGCGCAATGTTGCCGATGTTTCTCAACGACCTCAGGCGGCACAACACTCACCACCACGACGACAAAGACTTGGTGGAAGTCACATTGGAGCTCAACGACGACGACGACTCCATTTTCGTATGCAGCGTCGCTCCGGCGCCAGCTCCTGTTGCAAACGACTCGTCGTCGGAGGAGGCGGCAAACGGAGGAATTTTAGGACGGAGCCTCTCGGCTACGTCGCGGAGCATTCGCCGGACGTTCGGGTGGCTGATCCGATCGGCGTCGTCGAGGACCACCGCCGCGTCTAATTCCTCGTCAGCCGTGGACCTCACTACTACTCTCTCAGCTCGCGAGGTTCGCAGGCTCAAAGCGAAGCTTCAGCGGACGAGATCGAGCGCGCAGCGAGCTCTCAACGGCTTGAGGTTCATCAGCAAGAGTACTACTAGTACCGGAGAAAATGGCGGTGAGGAGGAGCTGTGGAAACAGGTGGAGGCGAGGTTCGACTCGCTCGCCAAGGACGGCTTGCTCGCAAGAGCAGACTTCGGTGAATGTATAGGTAGCAATTCATTCATTAATTAATTACTTAAACTGCAGGTTTAATTAAGCGTAATTAATTTGTTAATTTCATTGTTTGTTTGGCTGCCGAGAAAATGATTGGAATGTACTGAACTACTGAATGTGAAGGGATGGTGGACTCGGCGGAGTTTGCGGTGGGGATATTTGATGCGTTGGCGAGGAGGAGGCAGCAGAAGATTACCAAAATAACCAAACAAGAGCTTCGCGACTTTTGGCTCCAGATTTCGGACCACAGCTTTGACGCGCGTCTTCAAATTTTCTTTGACATGTATGTGGGCCTCTCTCTCTCTCAATTTTGAACCGTTGATTAGTTGCCGTCTTTTTACTGCTATAGTGTAATTACCTTCTTAATGTTACTTAATGTGATTTGCGAGTAAAAGCGAGACCATCTAAGATTAATGCACTCAGACAATGAAGTTGATGCTCAGTGGTGCACTTGCTTAGTTGACCAAAAGAGAAAAAATTTCCCACATCCATTAGCTATGTGGTTGTGTATTTTGCTGGTTAAAAAAAATTAGTTCATGCTTTTGTCACCTAGAATTGGATAAAAATAAAAAAGTGACAGATAGAAAGTCCATTACTTCGGTGTTTGGCTGGTAAGAAGTTTTTTCTTCTAATCTTATTTTTTGGAATATTTTCAGGGCGGATAGCAATGAAGATGGAAGAATTACAAGGGAGGGAGTGCAAGAGGTAAAAATTGTTCTCTGGGGGAAAGAGAAATCCTATCGAATTAACATTGCTTAATTTCGTAGTAATTCGTTTTGTTTGGTGATTTCCTGCTATATACTTAATTGGCTAATACAAGATAATGGTTTTTTGGCTGTTTAAAAAGTAAATTAGATTGGACAAAAATGACTGTGCATTGGTTTGTAGCATCTTAAGGAATATAACTTAATGTATAAGTTATTATATGCATCAAGCCAATTATGGAAAATGCAAACCATAGGATAATTAGTGCCCCATTAGCTTATGCATGCATATTAAATCTTGCCACAATCTAATGAAGTTTAGTTGCTTAAGTTTTGTCTCTTTCAATTACAGCTTATAATGCTCAGTGCTTCTGCAAACAAGCTATCCAAGCTCAAAGAACAAGCTGAAGAATATGCTTCATTAATAATGGAAGAACTAGATCCTGAGAACTTCGGTTATATTGAGGTAAAAATGAACAGCCTTCAAATTATAATAACCATGTGAGTGGTCTTTGTGGGTCTTATGTTATTAGTTTTACCGTTTAATCAGTTATGGCAATTGGAAGCACTGCTTCTACAAAGAGATGTATATATAAACTACAGCAGACCACTGAGCACAGCAAGTGTAGCTTGGAGTCAGAACCTGAGTTCCTTCATGCCCAAGAATCTGGTGAGGAGAGTAAGCGCTTCACTTCAGTGTCTCATTCTAGAGAATTGGCAGCGGGGTTGGATTTTATTGTTGTGGGTTATTGCAATTGCTTCCCTTTTTGCCTGGAAATTCTACCAATACAGAAACAAGGCAGCATTTCAAGTCATGCACTATTGCTTGCCAGTGGCTAAAGGAGCTGCAGAGACTCTCAAGCTTAACATGGCTCTCATCCTTCTACCTGTTTGTCGAAACACACTGACATGGCTTCGGTCCACAAGAGCTAGGTCCTTCATCCCCTTCGACGACAACATTAATTTCCACAAGGTAAAAGGTCTAGTCACCACTCAAAAGGTTACATGAAGTGAGGATCAACTGGTTGGACATTTGCTTTCTTCAAGTCACAACTGTTTGACATTTTCTTTCAAATTCTTACTATACCACAGATGATTGCATTTGCTATAGGCATTGGGATAATCCTTCATGCTGGTAACCATCTGGCATGTGACTTTCCTCGCCTGGTAAACTCATCTCCGGAAAAATTTGCCCTTCTAGACTCTGATTTCCATGACAAAAAGCCCACCTACAAAGTCCTGCTTACCGGAGCTGAAGGTGTGACTGGAATTCTAATGGTGATTTTAATAGCCATCTCCTCCACACTAGCAGCACCACGATTTCGGAGAAATATGGTGAGGCTTCCTGCGCCCTTCAACAGATTGACTGGATTTAATGCATTCTGGTATTCTCATCATCTGCTAGGTCTGGTCTACATTTTGCTACTCATCCATGGAAGCCGTTTGTATTTGGCCCACAAATGGTATCAGAAAACGGTAAGAAATTAGAACAATAATATATTAAAATTACAATTACAACATAAGATTTATTTATTAGCTGATTCTCATACTTCCTAATTACCAGACATGGATGTACATCTCTGTTCCATTGTTGCTCTATATAGCAGAGCGCAGTCTGCGAACATGTAGATCAAAGCACTATTCAGTTAAGATATTAAAGGTAACTGATAATTTGTAAATGACAATTAGTTTTTGTGAGACAATTTTCTGCAATATTACAGATGAAAAGATCAAAGATGTCCAAGATTTGATTATGAAAGTGGAAGTTTAATAACACAATATTGTTGGTCTCTAACAGGTTTCAGTGCTACCAGGAAATGTGTTTAGCTTAATCATGTCCAAGCCACCTGGATTTAAGTACAGAAGCGGGCAATACATATTTCTACAATGCCCAACAATCTCCCCATTTGAATGGTGAGTGGGATTTTTTCAATACTCCTTCATCTTCCCTTCTCAGCCTCTCCCATTTTTTCACGAAATGTTATTATGTGCTAAGTACTGAACCATCCCTTTATTATTTCCAGGCACCCATTTTCCATTACCTCGGCAGCAGGAGATGAGTACCTCAGTGTTCATATCCGAACAGTAGGAGACTGGACACGAGAACTGAAGCAAGCCATTATTGAGGGAGATGATTCATCATCTTTAGTTCATCAAACTAGACCTTTCCAGCTGGGAAATCTGGATCAGAGATGGTATGAACACCTAAGCAAATGTAGCTTCTGAGATTTAGCTTCAGCATATTATGCCAACATTAACATAGCACATGTAAGATCAATGCAGCCAACCCAGATTGTTTGTCGACGGTCCATATGGGGCACCAGCACAGGACTATCGAAATTATGATGTCTTGCTCCTCGTGGGGCTTGGGATTGGAGCCACTCCTTTCATAAGCATTCTTCGAGATCTTCTTAACACCACAAGAACATCAGAAGAACAAATGGTACAATTCACAACATCTAAGTACAATATTTCTGTAATCTTATACATTTTTCTCTTCTTGGTAATTAAGTTATAACGTATGCATGACCTAGGATTCAAATACAGAAACTAGTAGATCGGACGACAGCCTGAACAGTTTTACGTCTTCAAGTTTAACACCCGGTGAAAAGAAGAAATCACAGAAGATTACAAATGCTCACTTTTATTGGGTTACCAGAGAACCTGGCTCTTTTGAGTGGTTTAAAGGAGTCATGGATGAGGTTGCAGAAATGGATCACAAAGTAAAGCATGACTTTTAATCATTTTACATAATAATTGTATTGGCTAGGGATGATCTGCAAAGTGACTCTGTTATCCTATTCTCTTAAACAGGGTCAGATTGAACTGCACAACTATCTTACGAGTGTGTATGAAGAGGGTGATGCAAGGTCGACTTTAATCACCATGGTCCAAGCTCTCAACCATGCCAAACATGGTGTTGACATCCTATCTGGCACCCGAGTATGGTCTTTCTTCACCATTATAGTTGAGACACACTTCTTTCAATTTTGCAAGTCCTATAACCATTCTCTGCCACTTGCCATTGCCAATCACCAAATGGCAAGCAGTAAATTTGAGGAACTAGAGTACTAATAAGATTGACATATTTTTCACTTTTTAAGCAATTTATGACCTTTCAACATTGATGGGATGCAGGTAAGGACTCACTTTGCAAGACCAAATTGGAAAGAAGTGTTTACCAAGATAGCTTCCAAGCATCCGTTCTCAACAGTAGGTAAAGATATTCTACCAGAATTGAATCGCTAATGGCAGTGCCATATGCACTTTCAAACCAAGAATGTAACAATAACTGGATCATATCGGTTAAATGATCAACTGCATGATTTCATATATATATATATATATATATTTCATTTATCTTATGGGACGTGTATCTGATACAAAAATAAAACTAATGAATCAAGAAGTTTAAAGCATCTGTTAATTTGCAGGGGTATTCTACTGTGGGATGCCAATGTTGGCAAAGCAGCTGAAGATGCTATCACATGAGCTCAGTCATAAGACATCCACACGCTTTGAATTCCACAAGGAGTATTTCTAAAACTAGAGGATCACCATCAATATACCAAGCAACTATTCTTTGTATTCATTCGGATTATCGATCTATAAAAGAAAACAATTGTACGTGCAGTCTCATTCAAGTAAGGATGTTAAGTAAGAACAATTTCTTTAGATATCACTTGACAATGCAGTTTCATAAGTGCAACCGTTCATATTTTAGGTTCATCCTCAAAGGTTATCTTGTAAAAAATCAACTAAATTAGCAATTGTTTGGTCATATCATCGGATAAAATTGAAATGATGTTAGCTAAAGAGTTTGAATTATGTTCTAAAGTATGAACAATTTCGATCATTTAATTGTAGGTCAAGACTCTAGAGATGATCCTTACTTTTTACTTGAAAATCTCCCTATATATGTGTAATGATATATAGTGGCTCAAAAGATGTAAATCCAAATTGTTTATTATATATATTCCATGTCCTGCTATTTATTTTCAAAATACATTGATGACTAACAAAGATCACATATCCACCTAATTCGTAATAAGCAAAATCTAATAATTGTTTATCACATATCCGCCTACATTCTCTATAACCTGCTCTAAATTCCTTAATTTAGAGCCTGTCCCCTGTAAAGTGACTAGCATTTGCTGTGTTAGTATGCAAAAGAGACATGCGAGTGAACAACCCAAATCATCCAACACACGAGTGATTAATCTCTTGTTGTTGCAAGGGATCACGTGCAAAGCAGCCTTTAACTTCATCCTAAATTCGTTAACTTCCAAATTGTGCTTGTCCCCGAGCTTCAAACTTGTTACAACCTCCATCAATGGTTGTAACAAGCACATGATGTGGTGGTTGAGGTGACTGAACATTTCGTCCCCAATCTTTGTTTGTTTGAGGACTTGAAATAGTATTGAGAAATCTTCCATTAAACCAACAGCTGCAGCAGCAGCTTGTCACCGAGAACATCCTCCGTGAATTGAGCTTCAAATTGTTTGCAGCAAATTTGACTCTTTGCAAATATTTCTGAGATGTCTTGAAATAAACCACCATCTCCTTCACCTCTTTGATTTGCTGGAGCTCGAATTTCTGAATCAACGTTTGAAAAGACACATCCAAACGGATAATTTGGTTTTGTTCCTCATAACATTGGTGAGGTTCACCATTTGTGTTTTAAAGAACTTAATTATTCATTAATTTATTCAAACAGCCAATAGAACAGGGCCATGTCAATGGCGGGAGAAGAGCCATCTTTGTTGCTCTCCTTCCATCTCATCTCATCCCATTAATTAATTGTTGTCCTCTATAACTAAATATATTAGTCTAATCCGATATACTTTCAAGCTCATCAAACATGTCGCATAGTGTTGATTTATAATTTTCAATATGAGAATAATATATATCCAGGCTCGTTCCATTAAGGATTCTTTAAATAAGGGATCTCTTGTAGGATCCACTCCACATTGTATTCTTATCATATAATTAGTATTTGATATAATATAGGAGGTGGGTTAGAACTTAGAAGCATACTGTAATGCATGTGAGCAAAGAGAATACAAATTAATTTTGATAAGAATATTGAATTACAGAATAACACTCCCAAACAATGATAAAGAAAATAGACCTCAAGAATACAAACAGTGGATCTGCCTAATTCATAATAAGAAATAATGACAAAACAAAATCTGACATTGAGTATGCATCTGACCCTACTGAAATTTTGTTGGAAGTCAATCTTGTTCTTGAATCACGTAGAACATGCAAGTATATATGACAAAGATTGAATCTGGCAGATGCAAGAATTGAAAAATAAAGGAAAAGCATTCAGCAGGAAAACAACCTGAGAATCAGCCTCATGAGTCACTTAAAACTTTAGGGTAAACATTATCAGTAAACACAGAATAACAGTGTCTTTTGAAACGAGTGAGACGCATTGTCAGTAGAGCAGCCAAAAAACTTCACAAAATTGCAATCTTTCTAAAGCAAAAACAACTGTTGTTGGAGAATCTTTTATCTGTGGATACTAACACATTAAATGGAGTGGCAGGTGCAATCAGTCATCTCTCAATCTCTTGAGAAGTCTGGAGGCCCAGTTTCGGACACGTCGCTTCAGTGTGTAACCAACAACCATTCCAGCAACAAAGCAAATTGTACCGATCTTTGAGCACGTCCACAGTGATACTACTTGTCTGCAAGTAGACATGGAACATTGCCAGTTCAGGGTAAGAAAAAGAAGAACAAGACAAAGACAATATCCAATTACTGCAGTTCATTTAACATCGAGACATGCAAAGCTTTCGTAGATTTCTCGAAACTTTTGCAATTTAGACTACTGACTGGAGCTTAGCCCCTGAAATCAGAATTCTAATAACCTGAATTGGCAGATTTTAGAATAGCCTTCATACATCAACCTCAACTCTTTTAAACACAAATAAAAACTGGTTTTGAGAATCACTATTGCCAAATCTTAATATGCATTCACTATAAAGAACACAAAAACAATTTTGGGAAAATCATTATTGAAAAAAAAAAAAAAACCCAGAATTGCCAGTTTTTAGAATAGCCTTCATACACCAAGTAGAAACTGGTTTGAGAATCACTATTGCCAAAGCTTAATAAGCTTTCGTAGCTGTAAAGAACACAAAACCAAGCCTCCTCCCATCATGGGTTAACAAAGTCAATGTCGAATCAAACGCAACCCAAATGCCACATATGAAATTTAAAGGGGCTGAGCAAAAGTCTAGTACAAGCAGAAGAGAGAGTGGTACCTGGGAGGTCTGGCGGCTACAACACGAAACTGGTCAGAAGAAGATAAGGCGGCGGAGAGTCCTTCACTCCCACGGCGACCGTCGAAGGAAGAAGAGCTCAATTTTGGCTCTTTCGAGATTTTTGCAACCCAATTCTGGAAACCCTCCATAACTCAATGTTTCCCAACTCAACGCAGTGAACACCTAATCCTGATCACAATTCAATAACCTCAATTCTATATTCCATTTTTGAGCAGACAAAGTACTAAGAATGACTGAGTTTAGGGTTTTAGGGTTTATTACCAGTTTGACTCGCCCGGTTCAACTTTGGAACACTGTCTCTTCAATGCCGGTTTTGATTGGAGCACGCTTCGTTCTTTTTCTTTGAAGATTTCGCGGGATCAGAATTATACGCTTTCTTTCGTTTATTATTTTTTATTTTTTCCTTGCTCTAAAATAAACAGTAAATTTTTTTGTCATGTTTACTCTAATAAAAGGTGTAAGAGATAGTTTTATTAGATTAATCAAATATTTTTCTTAACTTCAAACCTCACTCATTTTTTACTTTCTTTCCGTAATTTTAATTTTGTATTTTCATAATTATAATTAAGTCTAAAATATTAAATCCGTCTATTTTGAAGTGGAACACAAGTGTTCAGCTCGTGCATTCGTGCATGAATATTTTGGATAGTTCTATCTTGAATAAATGGGATTAACGAGTGTGTCATATACTCATATCGAATTTTGTCTTCAAAATAAATAGAGTTAACATTTAGAATTTTTTTGCAATCGTTGTAAAAGTATATCACTAAAATTGCTAAAATTAAAATTACGAGAGAAAAATGAAAAGTGATTAAAACTGTAAAAGACAAAAAACGCAATTTAACCAAAATTGTAAGATGATTGGGAGATGGGTAAAATGAGGAGAGTTAACTATTTTCGTCAAGGATTGCCAAGGACGGATCTACTTGAAGGGCCGAAAAAGTTTTTTAAAAGTAAGTTTCTAAGCCCAGCCAATGAAGTCCACATAAGAAAAATTCAGCCCAACCAACAGCCCAAAGAGGAACCACTCCCACACACCGATTATGGGTACAAACCTCCCACAAACATAGATCAACTTAATTACACTTTTTTGCTTTGCAATATTTATCAGTAACGTTTTGCAAATGGGTGCTCAACTGCTCATTGAGTCATTCCTCAATTGTAGAGAATAGTCCACGTAAAAATCGTAGCAATAGAAAGGTTGGGGTCAGCAATCGTCCACGCCCAAAAGCCAATCTATTGGTATCCCCATCTTCCTCCCAACAGCCAACACTCTCCCTTATCTTCCTCCAACCAGTGTAGTAAAAAAACAACAAAAAAGAGGCTTCAAAGAAGTTTAGGACACTAGTTTCATCCACCACACACCTCATTCCTCATATTCCTCTCTGGGTTTTCTTCTGATGGCTTCCCTCTCTCTTCCTAAGCACCACTTCCCCTCTCTACTCCCCACTCAAACTCCTAGACACTACCCATCTTCTCAAACCCTCCTCCCAATTGTCTCTAAATCATCATCACATTCTCAATTTTATGGCCTCAAGTTCTCCAATGCTTCCTCTTTGCCAGTCCCATCTTCTTCTTCTGGGAAGACTGTCATTTGTGCTAAGGTACATTGCTCTTAATTTTCTAGTATGTTGTGTTTTGTCTTATGGGATATGGCTGCTTTATTGATTGGTTGTGAATTATGATTGTTTGGTTCTTGACAGGTTGACAAGGGTAAGGTTCCACCATCCTTCACATTGAAAGATCAGGATGGAAAAACTGTCAGCCTCTCCAAGTTCAAAGGAAAGCCTGTGGTTCTCTATTTCTACCCTGCTGATGAGACCCCAGGGTGCACCAAACAGGTTTAGAAAAAAAAATCGACATTGTTGTATGTTTTAATTCTCCTTTTAGTTTAGTGTTGGGGGCAGCCTGAAATTTTCTTTTTTTTTTTTTCTTTCATTAAAAGTTTGTTTAATAGTATGTTTTCAGTCAGCTTAAATGTCATAATGCTTATGATTATCCTACATTAATTTTTCCCAGTGATTCCTGTTTTCCTTTTTATGACATGCAATTCACATTGGAACAGAGAAAACCCAGATAAAGATTGTACCTTTAACTAGTGCAGACACTGACAAATTGATACTTCATTAGGCTTGTGCTTTCAGAGATTCTTATGAAAAGTTCAAAAAAGCTGGAGCCGAGGTTGTTGGGATTAGTGGTGATGACCCATCATCACACAAGGTAATGTGACAATTTTCTAGTATGGAACTATGTGTTTATATTATCTAGTGTCATCGAATTAAAGGCTTGGTTGGGTGAATTGGACTTCCTTACTTGAGCTATTATGCAAGTCCTCTTATCTTTTAGTATTGCTTGCCTGCTGCAAGAAGTGCAGCAGAATTGGGCTTAGTAGAGATCCTCATTCCTCTGGCTTGAGCAATTGTACAATTGACTACGACTTTATATGTTTAACCATTACAAATGATGCTTGAGGTTGATTACAAATTTAAATTTATGTAGGCTTTTGCAAAGAAGTACAAACTTCCATACACATTACTAAGTGATGAGGGTAACAAGCTGAGGAAAGAATGGGGAGTGCCATCAGATCTTTTTGGGACATTGCCTGGGAGACAAACTTATGTTCTCGACAAGAATGGGGTGGTTCAACTCATCTACAACAACCAGTTCCAACCTGAGAAGCATATTGACGAAACTCTCAAACTACTTCAAAGCCTTTAAATCTCTCCAGTTTTAGCTGCTTGTTTTTCCATCCTTCTGTGCATTATATTCTCTACAGAATAGGGTTAGACAAGTACTTATTTTTGTATGACTCAAAGCCAATTATTATTACTAGTGCTGTTGGCCACGTTTGGACTTTTCCCAAGTAAAAGAGCAATTATTTCTGCCATATGAAAGCAAACTATTGTGCGTCTGTGACATTTGTTGGCTATGAAAATCAAGTATGGCCTAGCTGCAAGTGAGAAAATCAATTTTCTGTGGAAAATTCAATTCATATTGTAGCCATAGGTTAAAAGTTTGATGGCATGTCCAATGCATTATGCCCCATTGAAACAGTCTTCCTGTGAGCTGCATATATTGAACATAACTTAGATGGCGGCGATAAATCTGGTTCTAAGTGTTAATGTTACTGTCAATTTCTCATTGTGGATCGTGAGGGTATTTTGCTTATTCAAATTACTTGACAACTCTGCAAGCAACCTATGTTTATTTCTCTGCATTTTTTTTTTTTTTTTGGCCCTTCTGCAATATTGTCACATCATAGTTTTGTGTGACTTTCAAAAGTAAACAATGGAGAAATGTTTTATTGAGATATTGTGAGTTGCTAGTACAAGATACATTATCATTCTACTGTAAGTATATAGCCATATGAGTTTCCTTTATTCTTAGTTATTATGTAAAGGAACTCTAATTTATTAATTTAGTAGGTCATAAAGGTTCAATATTTCTTCAGATAGTCTTGACTGCCATAGGGGCTAAATGCTTCTGCCAACCAGGTATTCTTCCTCCAAGTTGTCCACCCCATCTCCTCGCAAATTTCATCACTGTGGTTGATGCTATAAGTAGAAATGCAATGCCTCTTGTAGAACCTGGTTGTTTTCTTCATGACTTCCACCTCTTTAGTTGTTTGCTCAAGCATTTGCTCCACACTTGGGAGCTTGAACTTATTATCCAGCAGTCTGGCCAGCCATATGCTGCGCAATTCAGACGAGTGCAGGTTCGAAACACTCTCAAGATAACCCACAAAAGCCATGTTTGGGAACAAAGGATGAATTGTTCCCCTGCAGAAGAAACATTCCAAGTATTACTTTCCAATTTTAATATTTCTAAGACTTGGAATTCTTTTGAAATCTAAACCATAATTGTCATTAGATTTACCTGTATAAGGGTATGATACCAGAAGGGTATTCCAACAAGCTGCGAAAAGGCTCTGGTAAGATGGATTTAAGCTTTTTCTTACCATCATACCCAGTTGCAAAGACCACAACATCAGCTTTTATCTTAGTATTGTCATCAAATTCAATTCCTTCTTTATTAAACCACCATTTTGATTCTGTTCTTTTGAACACAATCTTTCCCTTATCAGCCTCAGAGAAGAAATTCTCCGGCATGATAGCCATCTGGCAGGATGCATAGTCTTCCTCAAATGGATGGTCTGGTTTTAGTCCATACTTCTCCAAAGGAAGCTTCCACAGTATATATGATTCAATGAACTTTGAAACTGCACGCCTCTGTGAACAAACATAACACAACAGCCAACTCTGTTAGCACTCTGTTATTGGCTACAGAGTAATTAAGAAACTGTACCCATGTTAATTGATAGTGTTGATTTACCATTGGAGATAAAAGTAGGGAGCAGAGGAGGGTCCTGAGGAAGGTTTGGTTAGGCCTTTGGTGGAGAAACTGAGAAGACCTTGTTGAATAGAACAAGAAAAATGGCAAACCCCAAACCCAGTAATGGGGAACCGTCCAATGTAAAGCCCTTACTACCATGGTGCATGGTTTACCTTCTGGTCCTTCAATAAGTTTATGAAAACACCACCAAAAAATTCAGGTCATGGTCAATACAAAAAAACACTGATCAATAACAGCTTAATAAAGAGCAAAATTTATATATATTATATATAACAACCCTTTTTCTACACCAATTATGACATAACTTGTAGACCATTAGATTAAAACTCTTTTAGGCCTATAGAACACTTTTAATGTTGCATATTATGCAGATGGGTAAAGGAAATGGTAGTCTAAGTACTTAATAAGGGTGGTGTTGGGAAGTTGAAAAAGTATTTATGATGCCAGCAATTGTTAAGTCAAAATCTAATATTGTGGAAATGATCATGTGATTTGGAATCGTTGAAAAATGTGCAGTCAAGCAGTCAAAAGGATCAAAACCATCTTCTTTTTTTGGTCAAAACCATCTTAATTGTTGCTTCCTTTGACGCTCCGACCGCGCTCTATGCCTAATGTGTATAACACTATGACTTGCGTGCAATCTATACATAGCCATGCAAATTCCAACCCCATAACGTGGAAAATGACAACTACTTGTACTAACCATTTTATTTTTTTATTGGGACCAAAATATTGGAATATTTGGGCCAGTGGGGGCAAGGGACCCTCCAAATTTATGGAAAATATATATTAATTGGTAATCAGCATATATGCCCAAAACAGAGTTAAAATTTTGTTGTTCAAAGAAATATTATAGCTAGATATCATGTTGTTGAGCTATATATATTTTACTTACCTTGATTTGCCTCGGCACACTCCAGAGCTAAATCAATGGCTGATTTTTTGTAGCCAACAACCACCACCTTCTTATCCTTGAGTAATTGAGAAGCTGCGTCCTTGTCCAGTTTGCAGTAATCAAGCGCATGCAAAGCCTGACCTTCAAATACTTCAGGGCCTTTGTTGTGGTCAAACTCTGGGATTTGGGGTATGTCACCATATTTCCCAATGCAAACCACAATGAATTCGAAGGCGTACCACTAATCAATTGAAACAAATACACAATTAAAAGGCAAAGCAAAACAAATCAAAATCATTTCCAAAATAGGGTTAGAATACAGAAATGATAATGTGTATATATGCAATTACATATTGAATATCAAACAAAACTATGTGCAGTAAATATGGTGACCATATACGTACTTAGAATACTAACATAATAGATAATATGATAATCAGTAAATATGGTGCATATATATATTATTATTATTGTTAGTTTTTGTGATCTAAACAATAGTGGGAAACTTAATTTGATTTAAATGGTCATGTACATATATACTTCTTTTATAAATTATGTTATGCAACAATAACGCCACAAAGAAAAACCATAGAATTTATACTGCTTTATGTTCAAAGAAGAATAGGGTTTGTAGGCACTTTTTTCCACAGTTGCAAAATTAATACCATTCAGATATGAAATGATTGATTAACAACCTGAATGGTGTCTGAATTATTGGTCTGCACAGCAACTTCCCACACCGGTTGACCGGCGGCCATGGAGAGACTCGGGTGGTGCTCCCGGTCACCGACAAAGCGGACCTCCACCACCTTGGAATTGAACCTCACGAACTTGAGCACATCAAAGTGCTCTGCGTAGGAGTTCAAGTAGTCCAATACCTCAAGGTGAGAAGGATAGCTTGGGTTGTCTCTGTCAGGCCAAGGGAAGTCAGAGAATTCATAGTCACGGCGATGGGACTGAAGCTTAGTGGAATGGTAAGAGCAATGCCTCCAGACCCCTCCCATGGAGTCGGAGGCCTCGAGGACGATGGGGTGGTGATGGGCTAGCTGTTTCGCGGTTGCTATGCCGCTCACTCCGGCACCAATAATGCCAAGTTTTGAGACAATCGGAGCCATAGTTGCTTGCTTGCTACAATTGTTTGATGAAGCTTAATTTGGTTTAATTGGAGGAAGTGTTTTTGAAAACAAAGGAGATCGATTGAGTGTAGTACTACTCTCGATTTGCTTGGTTGCTGAAAACATGCAAGTGGTGAGCTCTATTTATAGGAGCTGCATGAGTCGTATTATTGGGGCCTTGGGGGTCATGTATGAATATGAATATTGGAATTAAGCACGTGATATAATTGGAAAACTTATTGTGTTTTACCGTAGTAATTGGGGTCCTATATGCTACCAAATACTAATAGAATTTATATGTTAATAATTGTACATGTATTATAAAATTTGTGTAGATTGATATATAACTAGGTTAGCAAAAAAACTAGGCTAGGGTAAAAGATCTTCTGCTTGTTTTTTGTATGTTTGTTTTAGTTTGATTTTTTATTTCTATCGTGTATTATTATCAATTTAAGGGTGTGTGAACAAATAAAATAGATTCATAATGCGTTAAGTGCGTATGAATTGTATTTATGGATTCATAATTTTTGAATTTATAATTAATAATTAATTAGAATTGAAACAAGTACTTATAACATAAAATTCAAATATATATATATATAAGATGATGACCATCGATTAAATTTGAATTTCTGTGGAAATATTATGTGAAATTGGTCCGTCAAGGAGAGGAACCTTCCTCCACTTCGTTGTTTTCTTTCCCTTATAGATGGTTTGTTGAATTTCTTTGCTCCTTCAAACACTTATTAATATCATAATTATTATTTCGAAATATAGTCAGTATATGTACGAACTGTTATATTTAATTTCTTAGAAAATTATAAGAATCCTTTCTATATTTCTATGATCCACGAGTACTCCTCTTGTTATAGCTACATTATCTTAATTAGGAGACCGTGCCTATTATACGTACATAGCAAATTTATATCATGCGATGTGTTATAAAGAGAAAGCATGCATGTGATATGTTATAAAGAGATATATATACACATAATATGTTCTCTGTTTATAATATATGCCATATATGATGCCTTCAATCTCATTAGTAGTTGATGAGCATATTCCATATATATATATATGAAGCGCATATATAGTATATATAGTCTTCTTAATGGGATGCGGAAAGGTCGTTCTATATGCTTGTCCTGTGAATTATCATGATGTCCATGCAACCTTCGAGTTAATTACAGAATCTACCAAACAATTTGATGCAACAGTTTGACCAAACAATTTGACAAAAAAAATAAAAGTCATGCATGATGCTGCCCCTTATAGTATCGCACATGCATTTTTAACACGAGAAATTTTACGATGTGAAGATTATATATATATATATATTATTACGTATTGAGGAATTTTAAAAAAGAGATTTGATTCAATGGAATCAATGTATGTCTCACAACATTCAAAATTTATGAGACATCATATTTTGACGAAATCCAGTTTACGAAGTTAATCCTATTATATATGGGATCATATGCTTGTATATATTTACACATCAATAAAAGAATAAGCATTATATATGTAGAGTAAAAATATCTGGCTAACGTACTAACCCTGGTCATCAAATTCAAGATTATAATATTAATTTTCACTTTAGGTACGTACGTATTTTAATAGAAAAAACTGTAATTAATATATGGTACAAGATCAACTATATATTTATTTAGTTAGTGGAATGCAAAGGTGGCTTTGTCCTTACTTGAATTTAGAAAATTCATGCAATGTAAAAGGAAACATCCAAGAATTTATCAAGAAGCTTAAAGGAAATTAATGAGATCACTTGGAGACTGAATCTTCAAATTTAGAAGATAGAGTGTGAAAGCTAGTAAAGACCACGTGTCTCTAGCTCTCTTGAAATCAAAGTCTTTTTACCCATCACTAAGTTACACACAGCGACCACTACTTTGATTAATTTCAAGGTATAAATGTGGTTCCTGGTTTCTTGATTCAATGGTTTCATGCATATTTTGATTCATTCAAATATTAATTAATTATGTATCTTTGGCCTTGATTTGGGTTGATTTTTTCAATACATAGT
Organism: Dryas drummondii; assembly: GCA_003254865.1. Lineage (NCBI taxonomy): Eukaryota > Viridiplantae > Streptophyta > Magnoliopsida > Rosales > Rosaceae > Dryas > Dryas drummondii. The sequence goes on along the minus strand of QANW01005099.1, from coordinate 2,450,719 downwards.
TAATTCCCTTTAACTAACAACTTAATTAATTTACATTATTCTGTCCAAAAGTGGGGGTAGTCCTACCCTTCTTCATCACGCCAAAGTTAAGCTAGCTATAATCCAAAAATTAAACCAAAAAAAAATTAGGTTGGGTTCAAAACAACTAGTCAGATACACACGTGGAATATTGGTTGACAATTTGGATTCAAACAAAATAACGAACTTGCTAATGCAATTTCAAAGCTGTCTTTGACCCCTTGACAAATATACCTACCTAGCTGTTATGTAGTACTTAAAAAGTTATGTATAATTTATAACTGCTGACTCGTGTGGTATGATATTCAATCGAAAATTTCTGATCTAAAGAAAATATTCAATACTTGTGGCCAAAAAGAAAATATTCAATACTTACCAACTATATATCTTGTAGTTTATAATTAATTAACTAATTAATTTCTTGCAAGAGTGGATTCCTTTCCTTATCAACAGAGCAAAAGTCCATTGAGACTTGCCATGCGTGTCCTTAATTAGACGAATATGTCATAGGCATATCAGTTAGTTCGATCATATTATATACATATATAAATTGCATATATACATATACATATATTTACTTATTTGGTTTATTTTTTCTTAAAATTGGTCATTCGAACCACGATATCATATTGCAGGAGTGACCCCATAATGTGTCCTACATAATTTTTATGAAAGCATTTCATTTGCTTCTCTTCGATGAAAGTTTTATTTTCCCATAATGTAACTTTAGTCCTTATTAGATCATTCCTAGAGTTAGACGAAGGCACAACGATGTAAGGAGAACCTAAGTTAAAGGCTTGCATACCGGCCACTATACTAGTTGTTAGATTACATATGAAGAGTTAAGATGCAATGTCTTATTTACCCTTAAATCCTTAGTAAATGCACATATAAGACATGTTTCATGTTTGTGTGTATATATATTAATCAGTAGTGCTAGATATCCCACATTTTTATATTATAATTTCATACCACCTTATGTGGCAACTTACATGACATTCATGCATTGGATACTAAAAAATAAAAACAAAAATCCAAAAAGAAAAAGAAAAATTTTGTCCAGTAAAATAATGACACGTAAGATGATGTAAAAATATGGTATAAAAATGTGATAAATATAGCATTATTCTATATTAATATTCGCTTGTTGATTTGACAATGTAACATAAATACCAAATTATCTGGTAATATATATAGTATGTGTTTCCGTGTGTGTATATATATATATATTTACTTCATAAAATTATTAAACCTACAAGCTATCTTAATCACATCCATCTAATCCGTTGCCACTCCAGGTATAGCGTGAGAACATATATATGTTAACCTTTTATTGAGAGTTTTGTTTTGGCATATGTGTCTTTGAATACTTTTGACTTGTTTGGAGGATTAAAATTGTAACATATAACTAAGTGCTAGAGAGCTTAAGTGGTTTGACAATATAACATAAATACCAAATTGTCTGGTAATAGAGTACGTGGTTTGAATGATGTTTTAAAATATAAATAGTTCTGATAATTAAAATTAGTTTATGGGTGTTTAAGTGAGCGTGAAATTTCTCGCTCTCTATGATGAGGGAATGATCATTTCTGTATATATATATATATATTCTTCTATTTATCTGATCAAAATTGAATAGCCTAATCGTTTTTTATATTGTAAGTTATCTTTAAATAGAGACATAAAATATAAACAATTCGAATCGTTGAAATATTATATCGAATGGGCCTATGAGGGATTTCTTGAATAAAATTATTTGAGAAATCTCTCATTAAAAATGTTATGTTATATATATAATATATATATTTTACTTAATAAGATTATTAAACCTAGCTATAAGCTATCTTAATCACATGTTCACATCTAATCATTTGCCACTTATAACGAATGAGAGTTTAATTTATTTGGGTATGTGTGTCTTAGGTACTCTTTAATTTGGCTTGTTTGAAGGATTAACGTTGGGACTTATAACTAATTGGTAGAGCACTTTGTTGGTTTGACAATATAACATAAATACCAAATTGTCATATATATATATATATATATATCTTTTACTCAATAAGTTTAATTATTAAACCTATAAGCTATCTTAATCGCATCTAATCTTTTGCCACTTAAGGTATAGCGTAAGAACATTGTTTAACCTAGCTTCTATAATGAGTGGGAATTTTGTTTGGGCTGTGTGTCTTTTAGTACTTTTTGGCTTGTTAATTTGAAGGATTAAAATTGTGACTTAAAACTAAGTGGTAGAACACTTTTTTTTAGACAATCACTGTAATTTAAAAATTTAAAGTTTTAATAAATGAATTAACAGTATATATCACTTTATTTTTTGAAAGTTTAAATTCATATTTTATCCTCTAAAATTTTATCATGTGTTTCATATAATTTGAAATTATCAAATTTGTCGATTTTTTTTTGTTTAAATCAATGAAGTGGCATCTACGTGATGAGATAATTTTGTCATAAATTCAAACTATAAAATTAATGAACTTGACATTTTCAAATAATGTGAAACACAAAATAAATTTTTAAAACATAAATTAGACATTAAATTTTAAAGAAATGAAGTGAGGCAAATTTATAGTTTCAAATAGTAATTATGTAGGAATGAACCTACTCTACCAAAAAAGAAAAAAGAAAAAAGAGTCTAATTCTAATACTCGTGGGTAGGGACTAGGCAGAGGTGGCAGTACTCAAACAGTGGTGGCTTCCACACTAAATACATTTTAGGAAGCCACTGAAGAAGTACGTACTTTTACGACCTGACTTTTCAATGTATATTATGCATCGATCGATCTTTCAATTTCAATGCATACGTATAGTCCATTTATTAATTTTCCACAAGGACTGCTGTGGCCATTTGCTAGAACAAACTCAATCCAATGTATTCTAGATTAATTGGTTACCATGGTGACTCTAAGGGTAGGTGAAGAAATCAATCTCTTTAGATTTCAAAATATTGGGAACTTCTAAATTTTATAAATTATTTATATACTTATATATTATATCAAACTCAATAATATACATTAAAAATTAAAAATTGTATTTTATAATTCATTTCGGACCCAATAATAATCTTAAGACCCGTGAATCCTATTTCATCCGCTCACCTTCCACATCCCAGGCTTCCCAGCTCGCTAGCTGCCTGACCTGTGGACTGTGGACTGTGGACCATACATGCTTCCTGTCTCCTGCTGTCCCTTCCCTCCCTCCTCTATTCAATCATTTTCACAGGATGACTTGCATGGAATTCATTATAAACCACACGTCTAATTAGTTCAAATTTTCATTACACACAGATATATACATATATATATTGTTACTATTGTTATTAATATAAGTAGAAGACCGAGAAAATTTGAACACTTAAAGTAGGTTTTATCTCTCTTAATAATATGATAAAAACTTGTATATAACGAATATATTTTATAATAAATACACATAATTATCATATGAGGAAATATTGTAAGAGTGTAATCCACATAATTTAATTAATAGTTGAAAGCCACCTTTTTATTTCTTTTTATTTTCTTAATTTGTGTTTGGCCAACTTGCTTCATTTTTTCTTTGGCTTCTCACATGAATCATAAAAGAAACAAGCCAACATCCTCATCTGCATGGCAGTGGGTCCTTTTTGCCTTTGGGTTTACACCTCTTTCTTTTTTCTTTTTTCTTTTTTCATCAAAAATACATGTCTGGAACTTCTGGAAAGTTGAATTCAAAGAGCTGTCTTCACAGACTCTTTCAATCTGAAAGAAATTAGAGATGTCTTATTAAGGCAATAAGGTAATTAATGTTTGAGTGTGTGTTTTTCCCTTTTAATTTTCTCTTATATTTCTATAAATTTTTTTTTTCAATTATTTCTTGACATTCAATTAAAAATTTCCTAATTAATTTTTTGATGTGATCGAAAATTTTCTAATTAATTTCTTGTTAATTGTAAATTATTTTGTATAGGGACCCAATTTAAATTTCAACTTTGGCCATGCAAAAGCCAGGGCCGGCCATGGGGATTTAGATAATCACATCCACACAAATACGGAAAGAACGCATTAGCGCTCAACTACAGTTGCACTGATGTGCATTTGTAGTTGACAGCTTGTTTCTTGTCTCCTTGATACCTACTTGTCATGGTTTAGAAGCCTGCATTTTTCTATTGCTTACTTTCCTTATGTATTTCCTTTCATTGTCTTGAGTCTCTTGGCTGAACTATATAATTGTACTTGTCACTTACCTTTGGGCTTAATGAAAGTATTTTCATGACAAAAAAAAAAAAAAAAAACTTTATTGAAAATGTGACATTGAAAATGACTTTAGTTGATCACATTCAGATAACCATAGAAGGAATCTAGACGCTCGCATCCTCACTAAAGTAGCCAACACTGCACTTATTTGCGCTTTCATCTTTTGAGTGCCAATCTCCCCTCTCTCTTTCAAAATTGAAAACAATATATTGAGTTCGCAAATTTATGGGAATCATTTTTAAATCTGAAAATGAAGGTCAAATATCAGAGTCATCAAAGTTAATTAGATATAGACTTAGTTTAGCAACCCTATTTTTCAATTTTTAGGAATCATCGAGACTCAAATGTATAATCTAACTTTTACATACTTACTTGAGCTATCTCTTGGGTTTAGCTAACTTATTGTTACTGATATTGTAATTAAATTGAAAGGATCTTTATTATCTATAACAAAATCTATAATTTTGAATTAGGATAAGTGTCATTTTGCTCCGCAAACTATTGCACTTGTATCAGTTTGCTTTCCAGATTTTTAATTTGAGAAATTAAGGTATTTAGCTTTTTCAATTTTGCCAATGTACTCAAGTTTAGGGTATGTGACTACCTTTTTTTTTTTCCTCGATAAAAACTCTTCGTGATGAGAATTTGACTTTGTGTAAACGAAGCTTTGGAAAGAAAGCGAGCAAATTTACAAAATTACTTCAATTGACAAAATTGAAAAGTCAAGTACTTCAATTGACAAAATTAAAAATCTAGAAAACAAATTAATACAAGTACAATAGTTTAGGGAACAAAATGATATTTATCTCTTTTAAATTTAAATACGTCTATCAAGAATATTTCATATTTAAATATTTTAGCTTTCTTTATTTTAGAATAAAGGACGTTTCTTTAATTTTTGGTATCGGTGCATTGTGACTTTTACATTTAGATAGAGACTTTTGTGCTTAAAATTCTTTCCATTTCATGTAAGAATCACTGAATCAGATAGGTTTTGGAAATTTGAATGATTGTGAAGTTTTGAGTGAGAACCTAAATTGACTCTGTCTAAAGTCTACTTCCTCACCCCAAACTAGTCCATTAATTAGGTAAAATTCCTTTTTTAAGTTGAAAAATACTAGCTACCTTCTTCGTTGTATCTTCTCTATATATTTACATTATCTCTTCTCATGCTCATCTCACGATGTAGTTTCTTGATTGATATTGTTTATTTTCTAGTTTATCATTTAAAGATCATTTTCGTATAGCATCAAATGAATAAAAAATTATTTAGTCAACTAACAATTATCAAATAAATAGATAAATTTGATAAATTTACCATCCATTTATTTGATAATAATTAAATAACTAAACGATTTTCAACTTAATTAATTTTTCTTCAATTAATTGTCAAAAGTGATCTATTAAATAAAGGTAGAAAAAAAAAAAAAAGGGTAGTTAGCATTCCTCTTCTAAGTTTTCTTTCAAAAATTTCATTAATAATATTAAATATATGAATTTAATGATCAACAAAACTTGTGTAATAAATCTAATTTCTGAAAATTCAATTTAAGATGATATCCCAAATGTAAAATTTAACCTATATTATATATATTATTTGAAACTTATCAGAATTTTGTGAGAAAAGTACAAGGTTAAATTTAAAATGTTCAGTCTAGGTCAAGCCATTTATTTGGGACACACGTACATTCTATTCCACATGGCATTAAATGGGGCATCATAGGCTTCATAGCCATCGAGTTGTGGGCTTGCAGATCCTCTCTCCCTTCTTCACTTTGAGAAAGTAAATATTGGGCCCAGCTGAAATGTTTTGGCCCGAACATATAGCACGTGGAACTCTGTAAGGCTTCCATACAGTATGAACCAAGAATTACGACTTGCAGGTTTCCACAATCCACACTCACCAGTTACCAAATTGCTTAATGGCCCATTAATTTTTGTCCCAAAAATATAACACATTAGGCCTGGTGGGGTATATTTTTAATGATTTTTCATGAACTAATTAATGCCACTTATATAGTTGTATCACGTGTAAGGCCAAAAAACAATTAATGCCACTTGTATCACGTGTAAGGGCTAGACTCTCCAATTAACCATGGTATGAAGTATGAACTAAGAATTATGACTTGCAAGGTTCCACAATCCACACTTACCTAATTGACTATAGGCCCATTAATTAATCTGTTACCTCCCAAGTCATCTTATTTCTATTATTATGACCCTTAGGCCTTCATCATCCAACAACATCTACCAAACCTTCTCCACCTACTCCTAACTCCATCATAAATTATTGATATAATGATGTTGAATCTTTTACCAATTTTTTTTGCATTGATTGTGAGCTTCACACTCTCCGTGACTCACGTAAAATGTCATAATTTTAAAAAGTCTCGGTTATATTGTGCATGATTAAGATTGTATTGTGCAAATAAAACATTGATATCACATTATCATTAGTGTTTTTTTTTATTAATCAACAATTGTCATTTATGAGATTTGAAGTTTTAAACCTATAACCTCCTTTCACTACCAAAGAAAATAATGTCGCTAAATCAAATCAACATTATCATCATATTAGTTTGATATAACTATTCATTAATAAAACTAAAAATTCACCTTTATGTGCTGTAACTACAAACATAATGTCTTGAATTTTATAACGAAATATAAATTAATGATTTCTTCGAATAATTAAACTCACACAATTCACATAATCTTATAATAAAGTTGCATAAAAACGCAAAGTAAGAACAAAATAAACAAATATACTGTAAAATTCGATAGAAACTCATTACGTTATTAACAAAGTAAAAGAAAATGAATGAATTTTGTAAATCATATAAAACAAGCAACGACTCAAATAAGAAGTTGTGTATTTCTCATTAATCAAATTACAAAAATGAGCCTAGCTTACAAATCACCCTAAATCTTAAATCCTAAACCCCCTCGCCATTTCTTATACAGTGACTAACCAAAGAACATAATACTAACTAATCTACCTGTCATCATTACATTGGCTAATTTACAACTAAATCAGTTGCAAACACAACCATTAGATAGTTGACACTTGTACATCAGCTGGTAGTATGCTTAACATACGTGACCCACGTGTAGGTTGTGGCGCGACTAGCGTCAACCCGCTGTCAGTTTCACGTTTCTTAGCTTTTATTTTTGCATGACGTTTTTTAAATTTTTTGCAAAACTTTGATCGCTACGCTTCAACCGCCATTTCAACCAGGTCAATAAATTTATGAGTTTTGCACTTTTGCCAGATCAAAAAAACATTATAAGTTTTGTTCCAACGTGTGACGTGACCATTTGGTTTGGCTTGTGAGCTTATGTCACGTGCTGAACACCTGAGGTTTTAATCATTTGTGCGTGAGAAATTTTTTTTTTCTTTCTTTCACGAGGATTTAAGTAAGGTCAAAAGATGTGTCAAAGAGAAAAATATAGCACACTACGAAACATATATGAATGCAATATTGACAATGGCATCTTTGCCTTTAAATTCAAGTAAATAAAAGCTTGTGACATATATTGTTTGATAAACAATTTAATGAATATATATATTAGATTTGTAAGTTTGTAAAACAAATTGCAAGCATCATAAAAACCAAAAACAAACTGTGAGCTCCCATGCTAATCCTCCGTTTGCTAGATAATTTTATGGCTTAGTTTGACCTTTCTGGCGTTTGTTGTTTTTGTAACTCTTGCTTACAATTATTTAGTTAGAAACAAAATTAAAGAAAAAAAAATGCAACCAACGGCAAAAACAGAAATCAAAATTCCAAGGATGAAATTGAAATGACGGTTAAAACCTATGAACCATGTTGTTAAAATTTTAAATTTAGAGTTGTTTTATATTTTACTCTACGTTTCTCTATGAATTTCTAGAATAATTTAGGAAATTTATATACACCACATTATTTTAGCGGCCAGAAAGAGCAGGGGAGGCCCGGTAAGGAACGAAACGAAGACGAACCTTTTCCTGATAAGACACGTGTCACGAACTTGTCTTGAAGTGCAAATGCGGTATAAAAATTGGGATACCTTTACAATTCGCATCTTAGCTCTCGATTCTCAGCATCTCTGTCAGATCCATAACTCCCACTTGACGCATCGTACGGCTCACATTCTCTCGCCCTCTCTCAATAAATACTCATCATTCCCACACCCTTCAGTCCTTCACCACCACCTCGCATACTCCTCCATTATCATCCCCAACCTTGAACAACAACAGCACAGATTTTGTTGACACACTTACAACAATGGACGTTGTGTTAGATTCTCCTCTCGAAGCTCTCGCTTTCAATTATGTGAGCTTCGGGCTGTTCACGCTGGTCAACAATTTGTGGACGTGGGTCGCCGTCGCCACCGCCGCCGTTAGCTTATGGAGTCTCAAGCTCATGTCCGGCGGCGCCGCCTCTTCTCCTCACTTGAAATTGCACTCGCCACCACCTCCCAGCGTCCCCAGCTCAAATGGGTCTCCTCCGCTTCCGGAGATATCGCAACCAGTCACGGCGGACGAGCCGCCGAGATCGGTTCCAGCTCCAGTACTTGTGGGTTCGGGTTCGGATGAATTTGAAGGTGATAGAGTGACAAGACGAGGGATGAAGATTACCCTGTATTACGATGATGAGGACAGTAACGGCGGAGGTGGCGACGATGACGTGGCGGCGAAGGAGGAAACGGAAAGGAGTGGTTGTGGTGGGGAGTGGTGGGAGGGTGTGATGAGGATGAGAATGGGGGAGATGGGTTGGTACAGGTACCAGGACTTGACGGAGCTAAAAGGTAACGTCGTTAGATTATGGGACGATTGCAGAGTTGGGGGAAGGTACAGCTCATCATCAAAATCAAAACGCTTTGTCGTTTCATGGTAGTTGAATAGTGAATTAGTATGAACTGGTATAGGCTTTTAGAGGGAGGGGGCTTTGCTTATTGTAATAATAAGCTCTTCGAATTTGTATATACATTTTGTTGGGTTTAAATGACCACTCAATCAATGCAATGCTAATGGTTGCATCTTAATTTCTTCTCTGAATATCGATCTTCTCTTGCTCTTTAGTTCCATTAAACCCAATATTAATTGCTAGGTTTTTTAGTTACATATATATATATATATCCAACTTATCATAAATCATCTAGAAATTGGATGTGCATGTGTGTGCGTGTGTATATGTAATTGACAAGTGGTTCGATGAGAAGTACGTGTCTAGCTTGTCTGCAAATATATATTGATGTTGCTTGCCACTCTGCGATGTTCTATTCATGCACTAAGCCATCGATCATTACTAATTTAAGATGATGGTAATTTAAAACATGGAATTTGCAACTGGAAAGAGCCTTCCGGTGCAGTGCCAATTAATTAAATCTTCTGGACCATAAAATAATGAGATTGGAGACAATGATGGATCCATAAATTTTATCCCGAGAGATCATAATGTAACCGAATGGGAGGCGGCAAGTCATAGGCGGGTGGGGGCTGGCAAGCGGTGACTTACAAATTGCAAGTGGGTGGGGCAGCGGTAGATGGGGCTGGGATAAGAAGTTAGGGTTTGAAAAAATGTGAATTTGAGATAAATGGTGAACACTTATCAAGCTCCTATATATTTATTTTTTTATTCAGTTTTTTTTTTAAAATTATTAGCTCCAAAATAACGTTGTTGAGTCATACTTCAAAAAAAAAAAAAAAAGTAAAAAACGTCTCACAACCATTCAGATATTTGATTAAATAAGTTGTGAGCGTGTTTGGACCTAATTATTCTAGGAGATCAACCCGGCGAGTTTGGCAAAAATTTTCTGGCAGACATGTGGTTAGGCAACCATCATTTTCCCCTTAGTGGATCCGTCCTGCATGATTGGAGAGACGACATGATCATATTGATTATTTAAGGGTGGATCCGTCCCTGACATGATCATATTGATTATTTAAGAAGTATAGTACTAAAGTGGTCGTTGTGTTTGGTGCTACACAATTAATAAAATTTTATCTGACTAGATATGCAATTATAAAATGCTAGGGTTGCCTTGGGAAGGCTGAGACTGTATCATTAACTTTCCAACAAAATTTCTTCACATAATCTTATGAAAATGAGAAAAGCGTTGTACATGCGCGGTGGGAGACTGTCAATATATCCCAAATATTACAACAGTTAATAATTGTCAATCGATTATATAAAAGTGTATTAAAAAATGAATAAGATTAGTAGATTACAAGCACTAACTATTATTTTAACTTTATAAATTTTAATTAATGTAATAATATTTTATTTATTCAATAATTAAATCTACTTTGGACTATTTATTTATTAGGAGTACGAAACTCTCTTATAATTTTAGTGAACAAACTTCAGTCCACTCTAAAACCTCATTTATTCTTATTGTATATCAATGATTGATGTCATCTCAACAAACATATTTCACGACAAAAAATTTAGGCATCGTGAATTCGTGATATTGAAGCATTATGTTAACAAGCGATGTAGCACATAGAATTGGGCAGGTTAGATGCCATCATTACCATTGGCAAAATGGAGAATGAAGAAAATGAATGTTGGATTAGGTTGTGTTTAGTATAATGTTTTTAAATAATTACTCCTATTAAGTTGTTATATATAAAGATGGATGTTATTTGCACATTTTTGTTTTGTTTTTGCACACTCTTTTATTTTTAAAAAAGAAAAACCAATAGGAAATGACACACACCCCTCTATTTCCTTCATTCTCTCCTCTCTCCCTTTCTCTGCAAACACAGCCAGCCCCTCCTTCTCCTTCCTCCCCCTCCCCTGCTCCCTCCCAGACCCACAACATAGCCAAGCCCGACCCCCCTCCTCCTTCCTCCCCCCGCCGACCACCCCCTCCTTCCCCTCCCTCCGCAATCCACCTCCTCCTCTTTCTCTCTTCTCGAAATCCAACCACAGCTTCTTCCCTTCCCCCTATGACCAACCCACCCCGGCGACCACCCCTCAATATTTTACCAAAAAAAAAAAAATGCAGCTGGAAAATGTTTTGGAAGAGAGAAAGAGGAGAAGGTGAGTCACGGGAGGAGGGGTGGCAGGGGGAGGAATATGATGAGGGGGGTCAGGCTTGGCTGGGTTGTGGGTCTGAGAGGGCGCAGGGGAGGGGGAGGAAGGAGGAGGAAGGGCTGGCTGTGTTTGTAGAGAAATGAAGAGAAGAGAGAGGTGTATGTGTCATTTCCTATTGATTTTTTTATTTTTTTAAAGGGTGTACAAATAACAATTCTCTATATAAAATGTTTTTTTCTCATTTGAGTGGGACAAAAGGTTAGATATATAATAAGGACTTAGGCAACATTTTATGAATGATAATGGAAGAGATTTGGTAGTCATATATCAAAGATAGACAAGAAGGCTTTTCTAATTTATTAAGTGATTCCCTATATATGCCACTATGATTCATGATCATGACTAGTATATATGTGACCAATACCAATCATAAGCACTCAATATATAGAATAATGAGTTCTTCAATAATACAAATAATGTCTAATATATAAATAAATTTAACAGATTATAGTATAAAAAATTGAATATGTCAAAATTTAAGGGTTAAAAGTATGTTTGTATGTCCATAGCCAATAACAAATCAAAAAATTTATCTTTGTAAAAGTGTGATAAACAAGATTCATGATTCATGATTCATTCATAAATTATTTCATTGAGACATTTTATTAAGTAGTTTTTCTCTACTCCTTCAAGAAAAAGCCAAAAAGCTTAAAAGCTAAACAACTAGAGATAATAACCCAAATTTAAAAGGGACAAATTAGCTTTCATGGGTGAATTGACCCCTCCGTAATGTATGTAGATTTGCCACTGTATATGTCATAGGTATAGGTGCATGTACCATAAAAGTTTTGAGTTTTCTAGAAAATGAGCAACCATTAATGATAGAATTACAATATCCATATATCAGTTAATTAACTTAATTCTATCCATACACCAAAAATTCACCTTAATTTGCTACTCTTTTTTCTTTGTGTGAATTAATTATTTGCTTGATGGGTTCCAGCTCCCAGGTAAGAGGCTGTAGACAGTAGTACAATTGATAGCTTTGTTGCGCTTCCCACCTAAACAACCCAACAGCCATATATACATGCTACCCTGCTAGCTAATACAACTATACAAGTAGGTCCAGTACAACTAATTGAGTGAGCTTCATGAATACATCACCTGCTTCAGCAATTAAAGCAATTTGGTCACATGCAATAAAAGCTAGTGTACCCCAATTGTAGTAGAATTAGGGGTGTGGTTTGGATTAAAAATTCCAAATTCGACCGATTTTAATTCAAAAAATTTTAATTTTGGAATGTCCAAATCAAATTTGATAATTTGAAAAATGTTGAATTCTGAAAATTTCGAAAAAAATTAAATTGAAATTATAATGTATTTGTAAATTTTGATCAAATCCAAATTCTGATCTGAAAAATTCAACGACATTCCAATTCGATATTTCCAAAATTATGTCAATTTATTATATATTTATATTAATATTATATCATTTATTTAGTTTTTTACTATATGTTTTATTAATTTATTATTTGTTCCAAACATACACATACATATATATTAAAAAAAATAACTAATATTATTAATATAAACATATGTACATTATAAATATATGTATCATAATAACATAAATGCTAACAAAAACACCCACATTTTTTATACGTGTAATTACTAATTTGTTTTGTTTGTTTTTACTAATAACAAAAGGTAGCGTGAAGATTCTGATTTTTTATATGAAAATTTTAAATTTTTATAAAAAAATGTGATATTCTGAAAAAATTCAAAAATTTTGAAAAATCCAAAAATTCTAAGAAATCCAAAAATTCCGACTTTTTGGAATCGAAATTTCATTTCAAAATTTTTTGTATTAGAATTAGAACACTCTTTTTTCAATTCGATCCGTCCGAAACACACCCTTAAGCACAATGCTTGAAATTGAAATGCATATAGCACTAGAATCAAAGTGTCCATTGGGTCACATGCAGCAGCTTCATTTCCATGAAAGGTTATAGAGACATATCAATGAAGAGGACCATGTATTAAATGGTGGGGACTCCATTACTCCAACTCCTGCTTGTGAAGCCCTTCTTCCCCAATCGGGCCAATAACCCCCACTGCTTGCAGCTCAGCTTCACGTGGCCACACCTCAAAACGTAATTGTACTGTGGCTTTTTATCAAACACCTTCACTACACACCACAGATTTGGAACTGGGCTGGACTGTTGGAGCTGCATGTGTTACTGTGCTAGCTGCCAAATCTTTTCACAGTTGGTAAAAGAAAGGGTTAAATACAAAAATGGGCTACGAATTTTATACTGATTTTCAATTTGGTCTACTAACTTTAAAAAGTATCAATTTAGTTTATTTATGAACTTTTCAAGTTATACCAAAGCAATACAAACATTAACTTCTATCGAAAAATTTAACGGTAATTGATCATGTGCACAATAAGTTACCACATTTTCTGAGGTATTTTGGTTCGTTCATCACATTTTCATATAATCAATTCCATTATTTTTTCGTATGAAAGTTAACGTTTGTATATAACCCTAAAAAAAAAAAAAAAAAAGGAGAAAATAGTTTCTACAGTGGGGTAGGCGTGGTAGCCCATTCCAGGCTGCATTTCACAGTTCACATGCATTGTTTCAGAACTTAAAACGATTGTCTTATCAAATGGACGGGCTAATGGGCTCACCAAAGTGTTTTTCTTATTGCCTTTCTCTGCTGATAATAATTCATGTTTGGGGCCCATCTATGCTTGCCAATCAAACTCGATCCCACTCCATCAAAACTGCATGCAAATGAAGGCTCTATGCTTTTGAATGCTAGTTGTGATCATTATAATTGGTCCAGTTTGGTGAAGTACATTCAATTACAAGCCCTCAATTTATAATATACTTCTTGCCTAACCTCCTTGGCATCTTCGGATGATTAAATTGCTATTTATCAAGGCTTATTCATACCATTGCCCCTTGTATGATACACTTTTTTTCACTTTACCCCTTAAAACTTAAATTCTCTCAGTTTGCCACCTGAACTTCAAACAGTTGTTGCAAAAAACCTTATACCGTCAACTCTGTCAATTTTTCTGTTAAAAAAGCTGATGTGGCACCTATATGACATGGGTGGAACCCTTTTCTAGTTATGTAACATTCATGCAGACACTAAAAATTATGAAAAATATGATTATATGAGTAGGGGGCGTTTCAAATTTCGAGCTTAGTGTCAATTTTTTATAATTTTTAGTGTATGCATGGATGTTACATAACTAGAAAAGGGTCTCACCTATGCCATATAGGTGCCACGTCAGCTTTTTTAACTGAAAAATTGACAGAGTTGACGGCATAGGGTTTTTTGCAACAACTGTTTGAAGTTCAGGTGGCAAACTGAGAGGATTTAAGTTTCAGGGGGTAAAGTGAAAAAAAGTATATCTTACAGGGGCAATGGTATGAATAAGCCATCTATCAATTACTCAAGCTCATATGTTGGATTCAATTTAAAGTGGGCTTAATAGCCATGTTGCCCCCACTGAATTATGACTCATGTATCAAATTGTTCTATAACTTAAAATATTTACTAAATTAAGACATTAAATTTTTTAAATTAGGTCAATTTCTTAGGGTTTAATCTAGATTTCCGTCCCAAAAGTTCATGTGAGGATAAAATAAGAGGGGAACCCATTAAGGGTTCAGTGCGGGCAATTGCCCCCTCTCACAATTTAGTCCATGCATTAAATTTCTCAAATATCCCAACTTTCTCTTTAATGTTTTTCTTAAGTATGTATATAAGGTATTTGATAATATGTTTGAAAGAAGCTAAAACAAAGACAATTAAGAATATTTGAGAGTTTTTTACTCTTAAGAAAAAATTATACGAAAGCTTCCTCTTATTTCAAATCCATAAAAAAAATTTATGGGTGTGCCACTAGATAAAATAGACAATTTGTGCCCAAATCCTTACATGACTAAAATGCGGTTTGACTATACCAAAATTTGTCTCATTTTTTGAAATCTAGAGTAATAAAATGAACAAAATTTGATCGAATTGGAATAAACCAATGAGACCTATGTAGGGCTTTGGAAGTGAATTGTCAATTTTACCCTCACACAAAGGGGGTGTGATACCTTTTGGATAAAAATGTGGATGAAATCCTAGGAAATTAGTCTATATTAACCTACTTTAAAAAATTTAATGTACCAAATTTCTAATTTGAGAAGCGATTTGGCATACATGTCACAGTTGAGGGAACAAAATAAGTTAAATAACTATCTACCCTTTAAAAACTTAACCCCTTATTTTACAACAAGACAGTTTTCATTGTTGTGTCTCATCACATATTGAAAGGTCACCTTATTGAAACATATTTGGGCACACAAGGCCATTAGAGATGAGCATAGGGCCGCACCATCATACATGTTAATTTGCAGATTTGGTTCATGAAAGACTGATGGGCCACCTATTTATTGTGGTAGCTAGCCATGCTGTTGTAGCTTTTACGTGGTGCATTTATTTTGAGGATTTGCTTTGTCCTCAACACATTGCCAAAGTATCCACATATGGGGGGGGGGGGGGGGCATGGCAATTAGATTTTGACCAAAAACGAAATGACAATTAGACTACCTCAGAAACAGTCCTAATTTCTCAATTAATATATAGTTACCAAGGGTTATCCATGAAAACAAAGATGATGGATGATGCCATTAAATTATTGATCCCAAAATAGTACAGAGCTTGGTGATGAATCTGTACTTGGAGAAGACATGGGTAGGTCCAATTGTAGGAGGAGTTAAAAATTATTATGATAGTATCATCTCATCTTATCATCTATGTATATCTTGAACCAGAGATTTATGAAGGAAAGAGACTGTGATAACAAGTAATGACAAACAACATTAAAATAAAAAACATGGGCTATGTCTTTAGGTTTGTCTTTTCCAGCAAAAATATAGAAAAAATGAAACATGCGAATAAAAAATTAATATATAAATCTAAATGAGGTAAACGGTTAACATGTGATTAGAAGATTCATTAAAGAAGCATTCGCACATCCAAAATACATATAAGAGTATAAGACTCGAGTTCTCGTTGATAAGAAGATCTGAGTAATCGATTATTGTCTCCATTTTTTCGATTCCAAGTTCCAAACTTCCAACTGATGTTGTAGTATTTGGTTTATTTCGAAAATCATATATTTAATAGTATTACACATTTACACCTACGCGAGCAGTTGGTTGCCCCCCCTATAAAGCCAGCCCACTTCTCCTCGTTGGCGCACCAATCTAGCAACCCACAAATTATTAATACAATTATCGGACGCTCCAACACTAACACACTCTCCAGTCTCCACTCCACTCCCCTATCCCTCAGATCTTCACCCCCTCCCAAAACGATGCGTTTCCTACTCTCTCTGCTCCCTTTCCTCCTCATCTCCTTACCCTACTCCGCCGCCGCACACAAACACGACCACAAAAACACAACCACCTCATCATCATCACATCTCGTCCGTACATCTTGCAGCCACGCCAGCTACCCAAACCTCTGCATCCGGACCCTGTCCACCTACGCGGGCCCCGCCAACACCCCACGCGACCTTGCCCAGGCCGCTGTGACCGTGAGCCTCACTCGCGCCCGCAGCGTCTCCGACTACCTCGCCCACGTCTCCAAAGAGGGGTTCACGAAACGGCAGCGTTCGGCCGTCAGCGACTGCGTGGAGCAGATTACGGACTCCGTGGACGAGCTGAGCCGGACGCTGGCGGAGCTGCAACACCTCCGCGGCGAGACGTTCCGGGCAGGGATGGGCTGGGGATGGGCTGGGGAGGAGGGGAGGGCAGGGAGG
>QANW01005099.1:2294842-2433419 GCA_003254865.1 Dryas drummondii | reverse complement strand
GGGGGGGGGGGGGGCATGGCAATTAGATTTTGACCAAAAACGAAATGACAATTAGACTACCTCAGAAACAGTCCTAATTTCTCAATTAATATATAGTTACCAAGGGTTATCCATGAAAACAAAGATGATGGATGATGCCATTAAATTATTGATCCCAAAATAGTACAGAGCTTGGTGATGAATCTGTACTTGGAGAAGACATGGGTAGGTCCAATTGTAGGAGGAGTTAAAAATTATTATGATAGTATCATCTCATCTTATCATCTATGTATATCTTGAACCAGAGATTTATGAAGGAAAGAGACTGTGATAACAAGTAATGACAAACAACATTAAAATAAAAAACATGGGCTATGTCTTTAGGTTTGTCTTTTCCAGCAAAAATATAGAAAAAATGAAACATGCGAATAAAAAATTAATATATAAATCTAAATGAGGTAAACGGTTAACATGTGATTAGAAGATTCATTAAAGAAGCATTCGCACATCCAAAATACATATAAGAGTATAAGACTCGAGTTCTCGTTGATAAGAAGATCTGAGTAATCGATTATTGTCTCCATTTTTTCGATTCCAAGTTCCAAACTTCCAACTGATGTTGTAGTATTTGGTTTATTTCGAAAATCATATATTTAATAGTATTACACATTTACACCTACGCGAGCAGTTGGTTGCCCCCCCTATAAAGCCAGCCCACTTCTCCTCGTTGGCGCACCAATCTAGCAACCCACAAATTATTAATACAATTATCGGACGCTCCAACACTAACACACTCTCCAGTCTCCACTCCACTCCCCTATCCCTCAGATCTTCACCCCCTCCCAAAACGATGCGTTTCCTACTCTCTCTGCTCCCTTTCCTCCTCATCTCCTTACCCTACTCCGCCGCCGCACACAAACACGACCACAAAAACACAACCACCTCATCATCATCACATCTCGTCCGTACATCTTGCAGCCACGCCAGCTACCCAAACCTCTGCATCCGGACCCTGTCCACCTACGCGGGCCCCGCCAACACCCCACGCGACCTCGCCCAGGCCGCTGTGACCGTGAGCCTCACTCGCGCCCGCAGCGTCTCCGACTACCTCGCCCACGTCTCCAACGAGGGGTTCACGAAACGGCAGCGTTCCGCCGTCAGCGACTGCGTGGAGCAGATTTCGGACTCCGTGGACGAGCTGAGCCGGACGCTGGCGGAGCTGCATCACCTCCGCGGCGAGACGTTCCGGTGGCAGATGAGCAATGCCCAGACCTGGGTCAGCGCGGCACTCACAAATGACGACACGTGTCTCGATGGCTTTGATCAGGGGGAGGTCGATGGGAAGGTTAAGTCCGATGTGAAGCGCAAGATTACGAATGCTGCTCGGATTACCAGTAACGCGCTCTACCTGATCAATCGTCTTGATGACGGTAGTCGTGGACGGCCCAGATCTAGGCCTTGAATGACGGTGGTGCTCATGATGATGATAGACGGTCCTGATTCTGTTTCACATGATATGCCACTGTTGTTAACTTGTTATTTGTAGCGTACTAGCGTGTTTCTACGTTTTACTTTTTTTTTTTTTTTTTTTTTCCCTATCTACTTGTACGGTTGTACCTATGATCTTTTCATGTCCAATACTATAATGCTACATAACTCTTCTTAGTTTGCGAATCATGTGGTAATTTTTATGTAAAATTAACAAAGTAAAATAAAAGAGCATAAGACAATCAAAGAAGGTAAAAGAGTAAATTTATAGGCATCAAAATGAATCTCAAATCAGACAAAAAAAAAAAAAAAGAATCTCAAATAAATTACTTCACAATCTTATATATGAAATAAAGTGTGCCCAAAATTCGTCACAAATATGCAAACACAATTAGCTTTACGAAGAGGGTGGGCATTCTGCATTGGATATTGCATGTTAACATGCAACTGCTAAAGCTAGTCTATTTTTTCCTTTATACCACTTTTAAGGCATATTTGTCAATGAGTTGAATTTTAAAGGAACGTACTCGATCCATATTTTATAGACTTTTGTAGATTTTTTTTAAATAATTGTAAAACTTTCATAAAATTTACGTACAGACTTATATTGATTTTTATACTCTATGTAGACTCTATAGAATTTGTTATTGAGTCTAATGAAATTTGTTAGATTTTTGTCATTGATAGACTTTTATTAACTTAATATGAAATCCTATGGCTGCTATTTAGTCCAAACTTGGCATAAGATTTTTTTTTTTTATATATAGAGAATTTGCATGCAGTACAATATTCTCAATTAATAATTTCCCAACAATTGAGAAAGAGCTACCCAAACATATTATGCAATATGCTTAGTTGCACTCATGCTAATTTCACTGTTTACAAACAAGCTCGTTAAAGTAATGAAACCCTCCTATCGTCATATAATTAATTAAGCAACCTCTTTCTTCCTAGCATTTTAGACCAAATTTTCATAATTTAATCAAACACTATTATTGTGATTGACTTTGATACCCCTTAAAGCTTAGATGAAATGATGAATCATCACCTGTAGATAAACAAAAAGACAAATTCAAATTGGGGAGCAATTTATAGAGAGGGAGAGTAGAAGTTAAAAGGGATAGGTAAAAGTTTTAAGGATAAATTCAATTTAGACACATAATTATATAAACTATTTTAACTGGGTACATGAACTTTAAAATATTTCAAATATACATCCGATCTATTATCTAAATTGAAAAATAAATTTATGTTCATTGATTTGTTAAGAGATTAGTTAAATGACAGCTTGGCTTTTGCTGATCGGAATTACTTGGCGATGTGGCGTTATCTCAACAAACATTTCTCGCCAAATGAGCGACACAGGCCCACAATTTAATAATAATAATAGAGAGAGAGTTTGTGGGCCTGTGTCAGGGGTTAGGTGGACCCGTGTCGCTCATTTCTCCCAAATGAGCGACACGAGTCCACAAACTTATTATATCTTTCTCGCTCGTTGAATACAAGTGAGAGATTTATATTCGAATTTGGGAGAAAACGTGATATTTTTGGGAGACTAAATAGTCAGAAAAGCGTTCGACGAGCGAGAAAGAGGTAATAGATGTGTGAGCTCGTGTCAAGTGGACATGTGTTGCTCATTTGGTGGGAAATATATGCTGAGTTGGTGCCACGTCGCCAATTAATTTCCGTTAGCAAAAGTCAAGCTGACATTTAACTGATCTCTTAATAAATTGATGCACAAAATTTGATTTTTCAATTTACATAATAAATCAGATATATATTTGAAATATTTAAAAATTCGTGGATCCCGTTGAAATAACATATATAGTTATGTGTCTAAATTAAAGTTATGCCAAATTTTAAACGTGGCATCTTTAGAGAGAGAGAGAGAGCGACAAAATTCTATAGGCATAGCTATGTCGACAAGTTTAGAGTACTGAGAGTATCAACTTTAATTATGGTTTTTAAAGTGAGATGAAAATAAAAAGGGTGAATAACTAAAAAGGGTGCCATTATTCAAATTTTGTTATCAGTTCCGCCAAGTCGCCAACAGACTTTGTAAGATTAACTAAAAATTAGAAATTAAAATAATTTATTAATATATCCAACAAATTTTCTCAAATTACCTTTTCTAAAACTTAACACTATCTCCACCACCACCCAATACCATAATTAACCACCACTACCACCATCACTCAACACCATATCCATCACTACAGTCTACAACCACCTAATATTAAGGTATTTTATTTATATACCTCCTCCTCCTCTTACTCCTCATTTTTTTTTTCCTTTTCTTTATAGCAAATGCATATAAAAAAGTTTAAAAAAAATTAAGGGTTCATTTGGTATTCTACTCAATTTTTTTTTTTTTTAAATATGGGTTTTCAAAATTTATTTTAAAAATTTGAAAACTTGTTTAGTATGAAATTTGAAAATAATTTTTAAATTTTAAAAATAATGATAGCTAAGAAAGAATAAAGTGTAAAAAAAAAAAATAATGTTTTATCATTTTTAAAAATGGGCATGTTTTTTAATTTTTTTTTTCTAAAAATTGTTTTTAAAAATTATCTATTAAACAAGTCTTCTTGACTAAAATTTGTTTTTTTGTTTTTGAATAGAATACCACATAGCCCTAAGAAACCCAACCCTTCGCCACTGTCGCTGCTGCTTCGACCCGAACCCAAATCCAAGCTAAGAAGGAAGAGCTCGGACAACTGGTGGGCATTCACTACTGCGACCTCATCGACTCTGTCGACTCTATCATCCTCATGAAGCGGTCCTGGAACTCCATTTCCCAAAACCTGTTCTCCGTCCACCATGCCATCCACTATTTCTCCTCCGCCTCCGATTCTGATTCTAACAGCCCCTCCTCCCGCTCCCGCTCCCCCTCCCCCACGACCCGACCCAAGTGTGCATCTACGAAATTGCCTGCCGGGTCAAGTACCTGGTGGATACCCTGGAGAACATCTGGCCGGGGCTGCCTCGAAAGGAATAGAATGAGAGTATTAAATAAAAGTCTATAAAAGTCTATCATTTAATAAATTCCTTATAAATCAATGACTTTTTATAAACTCTATGAAAGTATGAATTGAATACCATTAGACTTTTATAAACTTTTAAAAAGTATAGATTGAATATTACCAAACTTTGACAGACTCTTTAAAAATTTGAATTGAATACCACTACACTTTTAGTTCCATTATAGTCATTTAAAATTCTAATTGAATACACCCCTTTAATATGATTTGCACTAAACTTGATATGGTAATCCAAATATCAATGATAAATTCAATATGATATTAATGACAAAGTTAGAGATTTGGAAATGATTGCAACTAGAGGTGTACAATGGCCATAGCCGGCCCGAATCTTGCACTGGCCCAGTCCATTTAAAGTGGGCCCGGACCGATCCGTTAATAAGTAGGCCGAATTGGGCCAATGTTTTCGATCTCGTTAGGCCGGCCCGAGCTTGTTTTGGGTCTGGACTAGCCTGTTTATACTAGTATTTTTTATTTTTTAAATTTATTATTAGCCTTGTTTTAATTTTTAATTTTGATTTTAGTGGTGAAATTGGATATAAAATAGAATGAAAGCAGTAGAAAATTCAAAAATTTGATAGAAAATGGAATGACATGAAAGATTATTTGATTTATTAAACAATAATAGAAACTTAAAATAATTAATTGGGCCGGCCCTACCCAGCACGAGCCATTATTGGGTGGGCCATGGGCCGAGTTGGGCTTAAGATTTTAAATAATTGGACCGGTTCGACCCGATCTAATTATTAAATGGGCTGGCCCAAGCATGAAGCACGAATGGGCTGACTTTAAATGGGCCAGGCCGGCTCGACCCATTGTACACCTCTAATTGCAACGTGATGTAAACTATAGGATATATATGGTTGTATGTTTGTAAACTATATGGATGAAATTGAAAATTCTAGCAAATTACAAAGACAAAAGTGTTATTAATATCATAGCCCTTGAATATTTGAAGGGTTATCTTGTGGGCAATGCCTCAGAGCCGGCCCAAAGAGAAAAGGTTGGCGCTCTACATTAAAGTCTATATTTGGCTGGCCCGTTTAGCCCAAATGGGGTAATCAATGTTGGTTATGCGGTAACGGACTCAGGATCCGAATCTGCCTCTTCTAATTGGGCCAAATACCTATACATAATTAATTGGTTGACCCGCCAACCCGTATCCTGAACTTAACTGTCACTCTCCTCCTGTCCATAAACTGATAAACCCTTTCTCCCCTGAATTAGTCAAAGCTAGGGTTTTACTGCAACTCCCAATCCCGCCCAACATGGAAGGCATCGAAATGGACAAGACTACTACTCTCCCCCTAAACGACACCGTTTCCGTCGGCGGCGAAGATGCCGACGACATATGCACCTCAATTCTCCGCCGCTTCAGCAACTCGGCCCGCGAGGACCACCAGCGCCTCTGCGCAGTCATCGGCGGCATGGCCCAGGATTTCAAAGACCAGAACCTCCCTTCGACCCCGGTCGCCTACTTGGGCGCCACGTGCTCGTCCCTCAACCGATTCGCTTCCGAACCTGAACCCTCCAGTCACGTGATTGATGCCCTCCTCACAATTCTCTCATTGGTCCTCCCAAAAGTCTCCCCCTCCATTCTCGTAAAGAAGAGCGAGTTCCTATCGGACCTTTTGGTCCGTGTCCTCCGGTCTT
The DNA here is from genome assembly GCA_003254865.1 of Dryas drummondii. NCBI lineage: Eukaryota > Viridiplantae > Streptophyta > Magnoliopsida > Rosales > Rosaceae > Dryas > Dryas drummondii. The sequence goes on along the minus strand of QANW01005099.1, from coordinate 2,427,258 downwards.
CGTCTTCGACAGTCGGTGCGGCAGCCTCAGGATTGAAATGTATATCGCATTTGCTCATCTTCAGAGGCCGTGTCAACTGGTCCGATGTCTCTCAGTTGTACGGCTTCTTGCTCAGCTTCGTTACCGATTCCCGCCCCAAGGTGATTTACTGACACTATACAATAGAATTCAGATTGTTTCTAGCAGCTAAAAATTTGTTGAATTTGAAAATTTTCAAAAATTGAGTCCATAAACAAAAAAAGTTAAGTAATGGGTAGTCACTCTTTACTGGGATTACTGATTAGGTTCAAAGTAAGGAGCTTTAGATGTATACTTGATACTTTACTGGACTTGCAAAACAGGTGAGAAGACAATCACATTTGTGTCTTCGTGATGTACTGCAAAGTTTCCAAGGAACACCACTGCTTGCTCCTGCAAGTGAAGGGATTACGAACTTGTTCGAAAGGTTTCTTCTGCTTGCTGGTGGGTCAAATGCAGATGCTAATGAAGGACCCAAGGGAGCCCAGGAGGTCTTGTATATTTTGGATACTTTGAAAGAATGCCTTTTTCTTATGTCAACCAAGTACACAACCGCCGTCCTCAAGTACTTCAAAACTCTCTTGGAACTGCGCCAACCCCTTGTTACGAGGCGCATAACAGATAGTTTGCACGTGCTTTGTCTCAACCCATCTGCACACGTGTCTTCTGAAGTGTTGCTAGATCTATTAAGCTCATTAGCTCTTTATGTCTCCACAAATGAGACATCTGTGGATGGCATGACATTTACAGCTCGTTTGCTTGATATTGGAATGTCAAAAGTTTATTCCCTCAATAGGCAAATATGCGTAATTAAACTCCCTATCGTATTCAATGCACTCAAAGGTATATGATTGTTCCCCTCCCCCCTTGGTAATTAACTTACATATATGTTAACTTCCAATAGATTAAAAAAAAATTTCTTCCTCTGAGTTCCTGTTTATATCTGAGTCCATTCCAGAAATCCAGGCTCAAAATGTATTGCTGTGTGTTCTTTTTTGAGTTGGCAGATATATTGGCATCTGAGCATGAAGAGGCCATACATGCAGCAGCCCTCACATTTAAGAGTCTCATTCATGCTTGCATTGATGAAAGCTTGATTAAACAGGGTGTCGACCAAATTTTGATGAATGCAAATATGGATGCAAGGAAGTCTGGGCCAACTATAATTGAAAAAGTGTGTGCTACGATTGAAAGCTTACTTGGTTATCACTATGCTGCTGTCTGGGACCTAGCATTTCAAGTTGTTTCATCAATGTTCGATAAATTAGGTATTACTTCTGCTGTATCTGACTACTTCCCCTCTTAGTTATTTATTTAGTTAGTTTTCACTTTCTATGCATTTATCATTTTCATTTTATATAAGAAGTGTAACACCTGTTATCATACAGGGGTATACTCTTCTTATTTCATGAGGGGTACTCTCATGAGCTTGGCAGACATGCAGAAGTTGCCTGATGAAGATTTCTCTTTCAGAAAACAGGTCGTTTTCATATTATTAAGTTTTAAGAGATGAAGAATACTATTACTTGTTCATGATCCTAGAAATCCCTGTATTTTCTGCATGACTATCTTTGTTGTTTGGAAATTGTGATTGTATACTGGTTTGTCTACGTGCAGCTTAATGGTCTTATACCAACTTTTACAGTGTTGTGGTTTGTTATTCATTGGTTTATTTGGCCATCCATTGGTAAAATAAGAAAAAGGAAAGAGAAAACTATCTATAATTCCTCATACCCTGTAACTTGCAGTTGCAATAATAGTTTCAATGAGAAAGCACTGTTTCTGCTGCATTGCTTTGATGATGGATTGCTCAGTCCAATATCACAAACTCAGAACTTATCTAAAACTTGGACCCAATTCTCTATGGCTATAATAGTTGTAATTTCATAATAAAGCCTTCAAGGACCAATAGGAGGAGAAGCAAGGAAATGAATATGAATAGCTTTTCAGTCCAACTGTAGTTTCTGCTGGGTCAAATAACTCATTCACCAGATACTTTGCAAATTTTAGAGCTTGTTATTGAGGTTTGGTGTTGTAGTTGGTCAGTTGTTTTAGCTATTGTCTGACATGCAATCCATAATTGTTTTAGGAACAGTACGTAGGTTTTCATTTGCCGCCATTTTATACATGTTTTTTCTGGTGAAGACTAAGTTGTACTTATAATTAGGTTCACTCTTAGAATTTGATAGTTTTTTGGTTGTAAGTCAAACTCATTTCCTTTTTTACTGTTGAAGATTATTTGGAAGCATCTTGTATGATATCTTCTTATGCCTATTCTCAGTTTGTGCAGCAGTTACTAACGTAGTGAGTTTATTAAATGTATAGTTGCATGAATGCCTTGGATCGGCTCTTGTTGCAATGGGACCAGAAACTTTTTTAGGCTTTCTACCTCTTAATTTGGAGGCTGATGACCTAAGTGAGGTGAACGTTTGGCTCTTTCCAATATTGAAGCAGTATACTATTGGTGGGCGATTGAGCTTCTTTACAGAGTCAATTTTGGGAATGGTTGGAATGATAAAGAAGAAATCTCGACAGGTTTTTATTTTTTATTTTTTTAAAGAAAAGAAGGCTAATTATTTATTTTATATGTCATCTTCTAGTTATATATTTTATATGGCATCTTTTAGTTACTTCTTATATTTTGCAGCTTGAGTTGCAAGGGCGTATATTTTCATCAAGGAGTATAGATGCACTTGTATACTCTTTGTGGTCATTGTTGCCTTCATTTTGCAACTATCCTTCTGATACTGCTGAAAGTTTTAAGGATCTACAGCAAGCTTTATGCAGTGCCCTTCATGATGAACCAGAGATTCGTGGAATAATATGCTCGAGCTTGCAGATTCTTATTCAACAAAATAAGAATATTGTGGAAGAAGCGAATGATCTGCCTGATAGTGAAGTAGATATTGCCAGACAGAGAGCTATGGCTAATTATACCCTTCAGGTTACAGAAGATAACTTGAGCATGCTCAAGTCTTCTGCTCGTGAGATATTGTCTGTGCTATCAGGTGTTTTCTTGAATACCACAAAAGATGATGGAGGTTGTTTGCAGGTACTTAAGTATTCTGAGGTCATCAGTGTGTTTGTCCTGCAAAATACTTGACAAAATGCCAAAGGGCCTTGGTTTAAAAATTGAGTCATGACTTTTGAATTTGATTGAATAGACATATTGTGAATTAGACATATCCTACTGGACTAACAAATAGAGTCTCTGTCGAAATCAGCATATCCCTTTTAAAACCGAAAAATATTCATTATAAACATATCTGATATTCCAAGATTGTTTAATTATGTAAAGCATATCCATGCAATAAATAATTCAAGAGAAACTGTTTAGGAAACTCCAATTTAATTGAGCAACAAAGACCGAGGAAAGAGAATGGGGTAAATTATCAAAAACCAAATGGAGTCATGACAGACTCAATCTATAAGCTCTATCCCTTGTATACTGTATCACCCTTTCAGCCTCCTCTTTGTTTCTTTTGACTTCCCTTTGGCATTTTAAGTACATTTGTACCTCTTCCACTCACACACATTCAGAAGATATGTAACATTGATACATTGTAATTTGGAATCTGTTTGAAAACATTCATATATCCTTGGGTATATTTTGTAGAAAGTTTTTAAAAACATGAATTATTAAGTTTTAGAGTATACATTATAAGCTATGGAATGAAGTTGGATCCATAATAAATTATGAATATTATGGGTTATTCATATTCATAATATGAGATATTAGGGGAACAACTTTAAAGGCTAAAACAACTGCTTGTGTTTTAATAGACCTTTATATTAGATATATATTTGTACTTTACAAAGTGAATTCCAATGTCAATGTAGCATTAGTATTGCGCGATTTTTGCTGAAAGAATAATTATGTTCACTCAACTACAGTCCACAATTGGTGAGTTTGCTTCGATATCAGATAAAGAAGTTGTGTCAAGGTTTTTCAAAAGTACAATGCAGAAGCTGTTAAAGGTCACTCAAGAGGCTAGCAAAGCAGAGAGTTCTAAAGATTCTAATTCCATGCGGTACTTTATTTTATTTTTTGTTAATGATTTTTGGAATCAGCTCATGACTCACATAATTCAATTATGATGTTGTTTTCTATGGCAATATTTGACAGTATATAAATTCCTCCATCTTAACTTCAGGGCACGGCTATTTGACTTGGCAGTTTCACTTTTACCTGGTTTGAATGCTAAAGAGGTTGATCTTTTATTTATTGCAACAAAGCCTGCATTACAGGTTTGAAAGTCTTTCTGTGCCATCTGGTTATTTACTTCATTTCTAAAGGATCCTGCAACTTCTGACAAAGGAATGGTTCACTAACTAAGGGTTACCTGAATTCAGGATGATGAAGGTTTGATACAAAAGAAGGCATACAAAGTTCTCTCAATGATTCTCATGGTATGTAAAAGCTAAGGATTTGAATATTGTGGATTATATATATCAAATGCTTCAATACTGTTCTTATAAAACAAAAATGGTTCTATACTGTTACTAGAATTTTCATCATGAGTCAGTGGAATATGGGGAAACATGGTTAACTGGCTCTAATTGGTTTATTATACGGGTGACGTCTTAGTTAAAAGAAGAGATGATCACCAACATCACTCGTATAAGTTCTTTTCTGGGCCGTATCCCAAACATATTACTGTACTTTGTTCCTCCTTTTTTTTTTTTTTTCATTTTTATTTAAAAAATTGTTGGTAGAATGAAGCGTTCTGATTTATAAATCTCTTTGCTGTATGTATTGGTCAGAATTGTGATGGGTTTCTTTCATCAAAGCTCGAGGAATTGCTTAGTCTTATGATTGAAGTACTGCCTTCATGCCATTTTTCATCCAAACGGCACAGACTTGACTGCTTGCACCGCCTAGTAGTCCATGTTTCAAAGGTATTTGTAAACAAATCCTAGTTGATTTTTCCAATCATTTTAAGATGCACTCTATGTAGCATAATTATATAATTACTAGCAACAAATTTTGACCTACTTTCAAATTTTGTGTATGCCATTCAATACTTAACAACATAAATCTTTTTGTAGAGTGACACAGAGCAAAGGCGGCATGACATAATAAGTTCTTTCCTGACGGAAATAATTCTTGCACTTAAAGAGGTAAAGTGGTTTATCAGCTGCAATATTTTTTTTTATATGTAGTTGTTATATTTCCAATGTACTNTCTTGTGCTTGATGGTGCCCCCCCCCCCTCCCCCAACCAAAAAATAAAAAAAATTCTCTTGCATGAAGCGGCTCCCAAACTTTGTGATTTATATGAATTGTTGTTAATGATTTTCTTTTAAATGCAGGCTAACAAAAAAACAAGAAATAGGGCTTATGATATCCTTGTCCAAATTGGCCATGCTTATGGGGATGAGGAGAAAGGCGGGAAGAGAGAAAACCTATATCAATTTTTTAACATGGTACTGAATATTTTTTCAGAGTACTCAATCATCACTGCTCGGATTTACTGATTTTTCTATTGACTCGAAGTCCATGCTATTCTTAGAAGTCATTGTGTGGAGCAACCTCTTTTGGTCCCTTCTTCCTTCTGATTATGATTGGGTGCATCATCTTTAATTGGTCTTCTGTGGGCAGGGCTATAATATGAAATAGATATAAATTTGTAGCAAGCCTAAGTTTATCTTATGGTCACAGGTAGCTGGAGGCCTGGCTGGAGAAACTCCTCATATGATCAGTGCTGCGGCGAAAGGCTTAGCTCGGTTGGCTTATGAGTTTTCTGACCTTGTTTCAAATGCTTGCAATTTGCTTCCATCCACATTTCTCCTTCTCCAGAGAAAAAACAGAGAAATAATTAAAGTTTGTCCCCTCACTTTGATATCAGCATTTATACTTATATTTTGAGTGAACTGCTTTGGTTAATAATTAAGTTTGATATTACATAAAACATTTTTCATTTACTTTTGATTCTTATTCGGACTTTTCCTTCGTTGCAGGCTAATTTAGGTTTGTTGAAGGTATTAGTGGCCAAATCACAGGCTGAGGGGTTGCAATTGCACTTAAAAAGCATGGTGGAAGGCTTGCTGAAGTGGCAAGATGGTACTAAAAGCCACTTCAAAGCCAAGGTTGGTGCTTTAATCAAAGTGTTTGTTACTTGATTATGTTATTGAGTTCAGTTGTTGGTTGTCAAGCTGTGGTTTGATACACTAGTTGCTCAATGTCTTACCTCTTGCTGGTCAATCCTTTTTTTTTTTTTTTCCTTTCAGGTTAAGCTTCTTCTAGAAATGCTCGTCAAGAAATGTGGGCTCGATGCTGTTAAGGCTGTGATGCCTGAAGAACACATGAAACTACTTACCAACATACGAAAGGTTTGTTGAGAGACATCTTGCTAGAAAGAAACTTTGCCAGGGTACTCACAACTCATGTTTTATCTTTTTCTTGCTGAACACAGATCAAGGAACGAAAAGAGAGGAAACTGGGTGCTAAATCTGAGGAAGCTAGATCTCATATGTCAAAAGCAACTACATCCAGGTCTCACTCTTGTAATTATAAAATTAATGTATGCACACATACAACACATATGACATACTAGTAAAGGGGTGGACAAAGTGGTATCCATGTCTCACTCACATATGAGTGACTACAATAAAAATAGCCAATTTAAGGGGTAGAATCCTCCATGATTTCCATACTATGGAAAGCCACTAAAGTACTTTGCCAACATAGGTTTGTCATTTAGCTCACAAAATTAATCTGAAAACTGGTTGCTGTGTGGAACTAAATTTTCTATGAAACTTTTACATCTCATTCTGTGAGAGTTGTGAAACATCAGAACTGTACAAAAATATTTTGGTCAAGTTTTGTAACTCTTTCATTCTGCGAGATTTTTATTCCTATTTTGGCTATATTTTTGTAACTGCCATTTAGCTCAATTAATTAAGCTTCCATTTGGCTACATTTTATAACTCTGTTCTTCATTTCAGGCTAAGCAGGTGGAACCATACAAAAATATTTTCTGATTTTGATGATGAAGAAACTGAGGATAGTAATGCAGATTATATGGATGCCGAAACAGTCTCAGGCAGACGTGGCAAGGCTTCCACGCAGCTCAAATCCAAAGCTTCATTACGGTTAGTTGTCTTTTCATGTTCAAAACTGGTTGGACGTGTTTGGAGTACTAATTACACTAGATCTCACTTATGGTCTTGGTACCTAGAAGTTTGTCTACGGCTGGGTCTTGTATATCTAGTGTGGATCACATTAGATTGTTTAGAAGTTTTAAAAAAGTTTTGATACTTGGCAGACGATGATTTCGTTTGTGGTCTTGTATTAATACTTTTGCTTTTAATACTTTCAGGTCCAAGAGTAGAACAAATAAGAACTTGCCCGAACATTTATTTGATCAACTAGAAGATGAACCACTTGACTTGCTTGATCGGCAAAGAACAAGGTCATCACTTCGATCGTCTGAGAATTTAAAGCGGAAAAAGGAGTTGGATGATGGGCCAGAGATAGACTCTGATGGGCGCCTAATAATTCGTGAGGATGGAAATTCATACAACGAAAAGCCATCTGATCCTGATTCGGATGCAAGGAGTGAAGCAGTTAGTTACTTGTCTGGAAACACAAAGAAGACGCTGCAGAAGCGCAGGAAAACATCAGAATCTGGGTGGGCTGCCACTGGCAGTGAGTATGCTAGCAAGAAGGCTGGTGGAGATTTGAAGAAGAAAAACAAGCTTGAACCATATGCATATTGGCCACTTGATCGCAAGATGATGAGCCGTAGACCAGAGCAAAGGGCAGCTGCAAGAAAAGGGATATCAAGTGTGGTGAAGATGACAAAGAAGCTTGAAGGGAAGAGTGCTTCAAGTATACTCTCCAATAAAGGCTTGAAGTTTAAGAGGGTTCATAAGAAAGGCAGCAAGAAAAAAAACAAGTGAAGAACCGTGAACTTAGATCAACGCATTAAAGGATATCTGTACTCAAAGAGTGTTTTTTTGTTTCTTTTTGCTTCTCATAAAACTACAGTAAGTTACTTAATTTTTTTATTGTTATTATTTATACTAAAAGGAAGCTAATTTTTGGAATCAAGAATATTGGCAGTTTGAGTGGGGTTGCACACCATCTCATGTAAATTATTCTACTGTACAGTGATACATCCAACGATAGATTTCAAAATTCGAACCAAAGATGAACGCAACTCAGAAGCCCAAAATTCTGCAGGGCAACAAAAGCCTAGGGCCTCTAGTCAAACCTTCAGTTCTTCACCATCCAGTTCCTAAATGTTTCTTCATAGCTTCACAACTCTTCATGTTTTGGTAAAGGAGACTAAAAATGGAAGAGGTTCGAACTTTGACTTGGGTAGGAAAATAAAGGTCGTCTAGTGTTTTTCACTGAACCCTCAACTCCTGATTCTTGCTCCCTATCTTTTGATTGCTTGAACATGAATGCTTGAATGCTTGAATGCTTGAATGCTAAGTACATGATGAATTAGGTGAGGACTAGCTCCAAAATTACCAAATCGAGTTAAATATATTCTATCAGTTGGAACGTCAAAAAACAAATCCAGGAAACGCATGATTCCCATGAACCAACTTTACTACAGGAGCAAAATTTGATGAGGCTATACTAGTCAATGTAAAAAGAAAGAAAAAATACCGGTTATTGTGAACATCATGAAAAAGCAAAATTTGACAAGGAGATACAAGTAGTTCGCAGTACCAGAAAAGAAAGTCATGCAACTGCCAACTCAAATTTCATTACAATTGATTATCTGATCAGCCAACTACTTGTACAAGCAAACCAAAATCAAACAAGGCAACTACTGCCTTTGTGGTGGTTCAGTGACTAGCATGTAAGAAGATCAAATCCTACTATGGCTAGTTAAGAGCAAGGAAATTTTCCAACAACAATAAGAAGCAGAAGTATTTCTGGACGACCATTGGGTGAACTCCAGATGTTCTGCTGATTGGCCACCTCAACAGTCTTCCGTACCCAAGCCAACCAGAAGATCAAATACAAAGGAGACTTCCTGGGCGCTTTACTGCAAAGTGGAGCAATCCCATCAATGCCATGCGAATAAACTTGCAACCAATTAAACGAAAGAAGGTGACTTTTTCTAGAAGAAAGATGTTCAAGTAGGCTCATAACCTTCATTGGCATTGCAGCAAAGGTTGAGAAGCCCAAGAGACCTCCGTTACTGCTTGTAAGGAGCAAACAAGACTGATGAGTTGTGGCCACCAAACCCAAACGAGTTAGACAATGCCACCTTAATGTCCAGTCTCTCTTTCCTAGGGCCCACTAGCACCTTTGTATCCTGAATTGATGTGCTGACAGAATTAGATGATTCTGTGATAAATCGAAAGTAATTCTACATTCAATTTTACATCATATATTAAGAACGGGTGACAAGGCCATGGAAGGCAAACATACCACACCCTCATCTGGGTTCTCCAGATTAATATTGGGATGAACCCACCCGGTTCGTATTGCCTATATAAAGAAACAGAATAACATGTCAATAACTACACAAGGAAAAGAAAAAGGAAACAGAGAAGACATAAGACTTCCAACTTTTACCATCTACTTCAATAGATAGAACTTTACAGACGGCAAATTTTAGAGAACATATACAGTTTGTCCAAGTTAAAAACATCACATAAGTTACCTGTACTGCTGCAACAGCTTCAACAGCACCAGCTGCTCCTAGCAGGTGACCAATCATGGATTTCGTAGAGTTCACTCTCAACTGTAGAAGGAAGAGAACTTATCAATCATGGCAATACAGCAAATGAAAACAGATGATATATGTTATGTATTGAGGTTACCTCAGGATTCTGGCCAAAACAACGAATGAGAGCATTATACTCTTTAAGGTCTCCTGCCGGTGTAGATGTAGCATGTGCATTAATGTAATTAACATCTTCCCTAGATACCCCGGCCTGATCTAATGCCTTCTCTATGCAGAGAATAACACCAACCCCTGTTTCAGATAGGAAAAGAGGGCATTAATACCAGATTTAGACTCTGTTTTTTTGGTGGAATGTGATATAATGAAAGGAACAAAGTGCAAGAAGGATTTGGGTACGATTCAAGGCCATAAGGACACTCAAATCTCTTAACAATATAGAAAATACGTTGCAAAAAAGGATAGACAAAGAGATGCTAAAATAGGATTTTTCATACAAATATTTCCAATTAATTCTTAAAAATAATGTAATTTATTTTCTTTCAATGCAACTTTTTCGCAAAAAATGTTTTGAAAACCCCAACCAATTTAAAAAAGAAAAATATTAGGCAACTTGCCTTGGGGAGGACGAATGAAAGAGAAACAAATAGATAAGTAAAACAATGAGAGTGTGTCAAAGACAAAGTATATTACCATCAGGGTGTGGCTCGGTCATGTGGTAAGCATCACATGTGAAGCTTCCACCAAGGAACTCTGCATAGATATTTGCTCCTCTTTTCTGTAAAATCAGAAATCATTGATGAAATTAAATGCTCCAAAGTAACATTTAGACATATTATTTAGCATAATATTACATTCAAAATGGGTTCATGAGACTAGAGGTCGCACCAATCAAAGCTGACTATAAGCCACCCAACAAAGAATTAGAAAATGGGTGCATGAGACTAGAAAATGGGTTCAAGTACCATTTCCATGGTCATAGATTTAACAATTTTAAAATACCTTAGCATGTTCTAACTCTTCTAGAAGCAAAACCCCAGCTCCTTCCCCCATAACAAATCCATCACGATTCTGTCAAATAACCAAAAACCAGATCTAGTGAGAAAGAACACATATGCAAGTCTATGACTCTACAAGTAAGAAATCTGGACTACAGTTTCCAAATTTTGCTTTCAGCAAATACCCAATTTGTCAACTTGTTAAACTTTCAATAGTAAAGAAACTCAAACCTAAGGAAGCAAGAATATACAATAGTGATTATAACATATCATGTCCATAATTCCTGGGTTGATGCTAAAATTAATTTATATTGTAATAACAATCATATGGTGTGCTTTCTGGTGGTTTTACCATTTCTTGTTCTTAACAAAAATTTCTAGAAGTTTTAGGATAGCCAATGACAATGGGTAAAAGAAGACATGAAAGTAGCAGGAGTATTGATAACATTACAATATCCCAAGGGCGTGATGCCTTAGTTGGATCACTGTTCCTCTGTGAAAGTGCTCTGCATGCCACAAAACCTCCCAAACCTGCAGCGATAAGAACAAGCATATCATAACATGTTCCTGCAATTCCAAGTAAAAATAAGATGGAAACAAATAGGTAGGGATGGGAGGGATACCAATAGGTATCATCACTGAATCTGAACCACCACAGAGCATAACGTCCTGCATAAAATTTCAAGGAACATTGCACTAAAATTATGATGCTGTATTTGAAGGGTTTTTTTTTTAATAAAAAAAATTTAATGGGAGTATATGAAGGATTGTTTATCACTATAAGACTTCCATACTCCCATTTCTGTACTAGCATTGATGTAGAACACTTACAGCTTCGCCTCTAATGATATGATTTGCCGAATTCAAAATACAAAAGTTGCTTGTAGCACAAGCAGTAGAGATTGAATAATTTGGGCCCATCCAGCCCTGCAATTTTATGAGAAAATAGCAGTTAAGAGGACAAGTACAAATTCCAACAGCCATCATGGTATGTCAAAAGTATAGGTGCAACATCAAATATAAGCTCACCAGATCCATTGCAAGCATGGCAGAACCCATATTTGTAGTTGCGAAAGGTACACAGAAAGGATTCATCTTCTTATATGAAACCCGTAAAGCTTCAATTGCATCATTGAAGACCTGTTAAATGTCAACACACCGAATGAAGTCATCAGTTGACAACATCACTGTGATAATAAAGAAACATCAGATTCCTTGTTCCAGTTGCAGATTTTGTGGCTCAATGTGGGACTATCTGGCTTGGACTTCCATTTTTGTGGAAAGAATTTTTTGTGATTACCAGATTAACTCAATAAGGGCGAGAGAAAAATGCTGATACACTATTTTACATTTAAGAATTAAATAGTATAAACAAGTTCAGTTCTCAAATCAAAGGAAGTAGTTTTGGTGCTATGTAGTATCTTCACCAAAAATGACACTGTTGGAAGATGTGGCATCACCTTAAAGATTTCAAACTATGCTTGTTAAAAAACATCAAAGTGAAGATTAATCAGTAGAAGCTCTTGTAAGCCAACTTTTCACCATTCCCCAAAATGTGTACAGAATGTTAAATCACAGAGCACTCAGGTTACCTTCATGCCACCCATTGCTGAGCCAATCAAAACTCCACATTTAGCTTTATCCAATTTATCCATGACATCTTCTGTAACTCCACCATCTGCCAAGGCTTTCTTTCCAGCAGTAAGCAAGTAAAGCATGAATTTATCCATTCTCCTGGAGAACTTAGGTGCTACCCATCCGTCAGTGGAGAAAGACTTGATCTCTCCAGCAATTCTCTAAAGAAAAGAAAAGGTACTAAGAAGTAAGAACAAATATTGTGAAAGCAACAATTGAAGGGAGGTTTAGAAAATCATTTACCGTCGGAAATTGGGCACAATCAAAAGCTTCTATCTCACTTATGCCACTAACACCCTCAAGCAAGTTATTGTAGAAGACATCACAATCATGACCAAGTGGAGTCACCACACTCATTCCCGTCACAACCACTCGCCTCTGTCTTGTTATAGGTTTCTTCCGTTTTGTTAATTCTTCAGTAGGTTGCACAGCAACAGCCATGGTTACCCCTATATTTTCGATAATAGAAACAATATATGAATAAACAGATATGGCGTACATGTCAAAGTATATAGAGTCAGTAAATTACTACACAATTATAAGCACCAAGTTTCATTTGATATCATTTGAATCTCATAAAAACCAGAGTTGTAGTCCTCAACGGTTTATTAGGTTAACAGAAGATGACTCAGGATAAACTTACATGCACACGTAAGTAAACGTTCAATCTTCTCTCTCTTCCTTGTTCGAGATGATGCAACTTTTTGACTAACAAGACATTGTATTCCTTTTATCGATTTAATTAAAATTACTGGCTAGTATAGTCATTAACCAATCAACAGTAGGGAATTGCAGATGCTTTGAATCATCGAGTCAGCATGGGAATCATTTTTCAATTAACCCATTGTTATTATAAATGAAAAGAAGACAAACAAAGCATGGAAGTTTTTTTTCCCTCTTCCCAACAACATTGGTACATAATTGGTATAACAACATAATCACATTTCAATAAACCAAGCTGCAATGTCCGGATAAATTTAGTTTAATAGCTTCATAATGAAAAATAATTCTATTCAAACACAAACCACACTTTTATAATTCCCAAATACATGAATGAAAAAGATCAATCAATTGAAACCAAACGCAATACATACATACACTTTTAGATACAAACAAGAAGGGACATAACAAAACCAAACGCAGTACCTAAAACCCAAAAAACACACGCGCGCGCGCACACACAAAATACATTAACAATTGAAAAAACGAAAAATACCCATATTCTAAATAATTAACAAAAAACAACAACACAATCAGCCTGTATCTAATATACTTGAAACTACAATCAACAGGATTAATAATTAACTCTTAACAAGTCAAATTCAGTATAGCATCACAAAAACACAATTACCAGAATGTGTGGCTCCATTAATACGCCTCTGTCTTCGATTGGGAGCACCAGTTTTGGATCCAAACAGCGAAGAAAGCCCATTGCAGCCCAAAGACGATACACCCTGAGAGCTATAGTACTCATCGCAAGGCTCAAATGCCAAACAGGAGCTCATGAGGCCCTGAATGCTGGATCCACTGAAGGCCGAAACCAGGCCCCTGTGAAATTCGGCACTAAAACTACTACATTTGGACAGCGAGAGCCTCCTCCTGCCACCACCCCATTTGGAGCGTCTCTTGGAGGAGCTGCTGAGCAAGGAGGGCCTGGTGGAGTAATCCCCGTCGCACGTGACCGACATGCAGGCGGCCACAAGCCACGTGCAGAGCGGAGATGCAACAGAGGAGGCAGCCATGGACGACGACGAGGGTGACCCAGATGCTCAAATCGAAAACCCAATTGGAATCAATCGATTTCCAGCAATGGAAATCTTGCAAGTATCTGCTACTCTACTCAGAAGATGAAGACGAAGATAGAGGGTAGTGGGCGATGGAAATGAGAGAGAGAGAGAGAGAGAGAGAGAGAGAGAGAGAGAGAGAGAGAGAGAGAGAGAGAGAAGTGGTAGTGGGGTTTAGGTGGTGAAGAAGTCTAAGGGAATCAATCAGTGGTAGCATCCGATTTTGTGTGTCACTGTGTATCTGAACGGTTCGGGACGAGACGCCAAAGTATTGGGCAACGGAGTCGTCTTCAGAATAACAACGACAAGTACTCTCTCTCTCTCTCTCTCACTCACTGTGCTCTATGACTCTGAGGAAAGAGAGGGACACAGACTGATATACACTCACTATTCATATATCATCTAGCAAAATACAAAGATCTATGACCAGAAAAAAATTGTATAATTTTATGCATTTTGTGTAACGCATAACACTATATAATTAATTTTATATTTTTATTAAGATTAATACTTTATAATAAAATTAATTAGTGTGACTGACTCTTAACTTTAGAAAGAGAACATGTATTTTTGGGTTAGAAAGGTCACTCTACTTGAAAAGACACTTATGCCCATGCTTTCAGTATCTTTTCTTCTTTGAAAAGCAGGTGAATCAGGAATATCACCTTCCTACATTACCGTGAGTCCAGTAACTCTGTATTTAAGTAATAACAAATATTGTTCAGTATTCAGAATAGAGGGAACCCATGTTGACTGTAGAGTCACATATAATATAATGTATTAAATTTCAATTTTCGGTTTTTTCATCTTTTCACCACCACAACCTATTAGGCTATAATCAACCATTGATTCAGCATCAGGAACAAATCAACCATTGGATTTTGGGATTCATTAGTTTTTGTTGTTTTAGCTTCTGCACAAGGGCTAAGACATGGGGATCCAATCAACCACTTTTTACTCATCTTACCATGACATCAGGAAACAATATTCAACCATTCATTTCTTTGTAATTATTTAAAAAACTTGCAAACAAAATTAAATTAAATTTGTCCTCATTGTTTCATAAATATAATGCTTGTATGTGGACAATCAGTAGTTCTTCTTCAACTTATTCAGCTATACATGTATAGCATGGCTTTCATCTTCACACATTGTAGTACAGCATCAGGCATTGAAATTTGCTCCCCTTACACTAATTATTGTACTTTGTACACAGTTGTATAGCCTACCTTGGTGAAAACTTTCCGTACAGCTATTATTGTACCTTGTGGAGTGTATACATATCAAGATAATTAAGGACACAAACTACTTAATACAAAAAGTTAAAAACCAACCAACAATTAATTTAGTAATATTTTTTTTTACAATATTTAAGATATTCTAAATTCGAATCTCCATTTAAACCATTTCTCAAATGAACATAAAATGTGCAAGAACATGTGTTCTAAATCATCATATATCATACAAAAATTTGAAAACATTGTTCAATTACATACATTAAACATCAAAACATTAAAGTGAATTAGGAGCAACCTAGCTATTTCTTAAGAGCACAGGCCTAGGTAGCTGGTTTTAGAGCATGTACAAATGAGGAGCAAATTGAAATGGAGGGTAGTCCAACCTGTCCAAGCGTACTATACATATATAACTATATATATATATATCTGCTATATATGTTTGGCATGCACTAGCTAATACCTACATATATATATATAGTATCTGCCCTAGCTAAATATATATTGAGTGAATATATATATATATATGTTGACCAACAGCATCATGCATTTATTTCCAGATAACTTTTGCATTCCACGTATTGATTGCATGGAAACACAATGCAAGCAAGCACAGATTGGATCGACCAAATTTTAGTGTGTAATTAAACGTACACGTCTTGCTACATAGCATGTGCATGCAAAGATTGCAAGGGAATAAGCCTCAATCTCATCGACTATCTTGCTTTCACGGATTTATTGCATGACAAAATCCGTGTTGTGCTGCGATTGTCTTTTCCCATATCACAAAAATTGCATGACACTTGGTGTTTTCAAGTGCAATATGTTATCTTTCTTAAGCTCAATTCCCATTTGGCAACTGAGCAAGGCTAGCTACTATATCCAAACAACGTACGTACAGATGTTTTGTTTTTGCTTGACGTTCAATTCATGTACGAATAAAACTCTAATGAAACAACATCGCTTTGATCGAACATAAGTAATTAAGTATGACATTATCTCACATGAAATATAAGTAGGTGATCATCTTTGGTTTTAGCACATATTAAAATGTCAAATTTGCACATGCACTCCGCACTCCTTTGTTGACATATGAGGATCCGACCTACTAATACTGAAAGTCTCACAAATGCTATAAATTCTCAGATTTATATACGTACGGTGGAGTCCTACATATATTTCACCTTTTAATTGTGAAGGTCCCATGCATTAATGCAACCATTTGACATTTAACAATACCAAAACATGTGGATCCATACTTTGACGTGTTATTTGCCTATAAGTTTCAGAAGCCCACATCCCCCTCAAAAGAAAAAAGAAAAAGAAAAAAGCTGGTGAAAGACCCATAAAATATGATACAATACATGCATAGTAGGAAACGCACAAATGAAGAATTCAATGAGAAGTCAACATTGGTAAGCCAAACACCATCTTCTCAACCAAATCCCCTGTTTTTCCCTTTCATGCATATTTCAATTAACAAGTTCGTAACCCCCAATGCCAAGACCTAATAGAAAATTTTATTAAAGAGAACGACTGGCAACCACCTTTCCTTTTCCCCAACTTCATCTCAACCATACAACTTTTAAGATTTCTTACGAGAAAAGACATGTTCCATCACAAACAAATCGTACATGTTACTATGTATTGTCAATTATGATCTATTTGATGGAATCATGTTTCAATGTGTGGTGTTTTTTCCTTTTGTTTTTAAAGAATTAAGCGCAGATACTTCAGGAAGCATTTTTGTTGTGTTGCCTCTTAATTTCATGCGGCTAACTCAGAACAAGTACAACGTGATCACTTATCATCAATGGACCTAGTTAAAGATGCATATGCAGTAACAAAGATAATGTAAAAGTTTGGGTAACGGAGTATAGACCATCTCAAGTTTAAGAAAATTTTTTATATAACTAGTGTATATATTTATTGTATTTATCTCTCTTATCGTGTGTTAAGTTATGTGATAAAAGAGATAGACATGTAAAGTGGATACACCTGCAATAAATAAGTATTGTGTCTAATTTAGTAATTTATCTAATGGGAAATTGGGAATAACATGATGTTATTCAAAATTCACCTTTTTGGTCTAATGTAACTTTGGACAGTGTCATATTATTGCCTAGCAAAAGAAAAATATCAAAAGTTTGAAAGACAGTTACCACAGATAGCCCAAATAAATAGGATGGCTAATTACACAGGATGGCCCAACAGGCCGAGGCCTGTAACAGAGAGCAGCAAACATCAGCTTAGGCCCAAGAGAGGTTGACTACGTTATTAGTGGCCTAGTGGGCTAAAGAGCGTTAATCTTGTTAGTAATTTGACCCTATAAATCCAGAGGCCCAGAGATGTAACAGGAGAAAAGATTGAAAGATTGAAAAAGAAACAAATTTTTTTTCATAAAAGGAACAGCACACAACAAACCTAAAAAGGGAGAATCATCACATGGGTCAATTAAAGTGGACCTACTGCACAGTAAGTCTTTCAAGTCAATTATTAATAATTTGAATCCCGTTCTATGATTTCTCTCTCATGTTTATTTTATTTTTTTGAGAAATATCTCATGTTTTGTTTAAAAGGGGATTTCCAGAGTACTCAACCTTATCACTTTGTGGTATTTTGAGAAAATTTCCTTGTATCTGTTAATAGTTCGGAGGACATTGTATCATAATTAAGCTTGAGTTATGGAGTACTCTGAAGAGATGATTTTGAGGTTAGCTTCCTTAATTCGAAGATGATTTTTTCACTTTTTAAAATAAATTGTATGATTGTATCAAAATCTAACCGTACTATATTATATCTCAAAATTAAGCCAAGTTTCTAATTATCACTTACATTTCAGAAGATGCAAATTGCATATGTTGGTAAAGAAAAATCTTACTTTACCAAAAAGTCAGTAACTCACTACTGTTTGCAGCAAGATGCAGCAGCAGCTTTAATGCAATGGCTCTTTTCGTGGTTCTTCTTTCTGATGGGTGCAATTTTATGTTTGTTTGTGTCTTGTTTAGTCTTCCAGATTGGTATATAGATGGAACTACAAGGAGAAAATGGGCAACAACAAAGAAAACTATTGATCAATTCCTTCCGATGTGGAAAAAGATATTTCTAATATCTTGTGTGTTTGCTATCTCAATGGATCCTTTGTTCTTTTACATTCCTATCCTAAAGGAGGATGTCAAGTGCTTTGACTTACACAAAAAGCTCAAGACAACAGTTATTCTTTCACGATCAATCACAGATATCTCGTTTGCAATTGACATTATTGTTCAAGTTTATACTAAAGTTCAAGCTAAGAGATCTAGGGCCTCTAAACCTTCTGCAATAGCCAGGATCAAGAGAAGTTTGCGACTATTCATCCTACTTGACATTTTGGCTATTCTTCCCTTTCCACAGGTAAAAAAAAGTATAGGATTTGCTCCATATGGCTTCAAATTTCCGGTAGACAAAAATGTTGTTGACTGCCCGTTTGACATTGTTTTTGTATTATAAAAACACTTTTAAGTGGTTTTTATTAGAAATACATGACAAAAAGCACTTGAAGCATGAAATTTGTATGTGTTTTGGAGCACAAAAATGTTACTGATAAACACTTTCTAAAAAGTAATTTCAAATGGACCCTAAAGTGTNAAAAAAAAAAAAAAAAAAAAAAAAAAAAAAAAAAAAACCTCTAACTAACCAGGAATCATCGTGGGCCTTAAGTGTGATGCTTTTCAAATTAGGACATGTTGATTTTGAGTTAAATCAATTTTTGTTACATAATAAATATATTTAGTTGTTTTTTTTTTTTGGCCACAAATATATTTAGTTGTTGGCTAAAACTAATGCAACATATTCAGGTAGTCATTTTCCTATTCTATTCAAAAGTAGTCAAGGGCACGAGATCTTTGAACTTTCTTGTTCTGATGCAATATTCACTACGGGTTCTTCGCATCATCCTATCATGGGAAGAACTTAGCTTAAAGATTCAACTATGGGTTAAAGCTGCATTCAGTTTTCTTCCGTTCATTCTTGTTAGTCATGTAAGTTTCAATGGTTTATTTTAAATTAATGTTGAGTTATCAATGTTACCGCTTATAACTTACTAATTCTCTAGGTACTTGGAGCTTTTTGGTACTTTTTGTCTATTCAACAAAAAATAGATTGCTGGCAATATGCATGTCGGAGTAAAAGTGGATGCGAATCAAATATTACTTTTGCTTGTGATGAGCATATGCTAAAAAACATCACAGTTATAAATGATTTATGCTCTAAAAATCTGCAAAATGCATTGCTCTTCGATTTTGGTATATATCGTGATGCTATTCAATCTGGTATGTTGGAGTCGACAGATGTGCCACGAAAGCTCTTGCATTGTCTATGGTGGGGTTTGCGAAATCTGAGGTTTGCACATATAATTAATTTTATTGATGATTCAAAAGTAAGTAGTACTTGAGACGATTACATCCAAAAGGAGTCTGCACAAAACTTAGACAGCAAAATCTGAATGAGTCTAGCTAGGTTAATTAGATTATTCCTCTAACAGTAGTACAGTACTAAATTTTTTTTTTTCCTTTGAGCAAGTTGAATTTATGAAGTCAGATATTGTATCTTATATGTTGCTCCATTTCATTGTTGCAGTTCTCTTGGTCAAAACCTCCAGACCAGTAGCAATGCATGGGAAAACATCTTTGCGCTTATAATTTTTTTATTTGGCATGCTCCTCTTTGTAGTCTATGTCAATGATATTTTGCAGGTTGGTGTGGAGTTACCTAATAAGCTGAATATCTGTTTTGAGTAGTAGCTTTGTATGTTTGCTGGTTTCTGTTTGGGAAGGAAACTTCAGTAATTACTCGCTAATCACTAGAACTACTCAAATCCATTAAAATTCATCTTCTGTTGATAATCACAGCCTAAAAAGCTTGATCATGAATCCATTACTGAACCATCAGAAGTTGATTGCTTTCAGCTTCATTAGTTTGGTGCAATGGGATGGTAGATTCTGGAAATCTTTATTGATAGTACTATTCAGTTAGGCAGTCTAGATTCTACTTTGAATCTCAGTTTTGGGGCTAAAACATTTTCTTTTGGCTTCTATAAGATGGTCTGGAGATGCGAAATTTGCAGTCTGATATAGTAAGTGTAATACAATTATAGTGCCTATATACAAATATTTCAGAATTAATGAGCTAAACTGACTTCTTGTGGGATAGATACGTCATCAGTGGCAAGTGGAGAAGCTTAAAAAGAAGATTGAAATGAGAAATGAAGATATACGGTTGTGGTTATCTAGAAATGGCATCCCCACGTATATGCATTGGGTGATCATGGAAGCCGTTGATAGAAAATTTGGAAACAAAGAAGATTTTGATGTGGAGAATATCCCCTCCATTCTTCCCT
This sequence comes from Dryas drummondii, assembly GCA_003254865.1. Classification (NCBI taxonomy): domain Eukaryota; kingdom Viridiplantae; phylum Streptophyta; class Magnoliopsida; order Rosales; family Rosaceae; genus Dryas; species Dryas drummondii. The sequence continues at coordinate 2,406,560 of QANW01005099.1, read as the reverse complement.
TCACAGAAAGGCTGTTAGTTAGGCACTATATGCGTATAGCGATGCTACAGAAAGTAAGTTCCCTTTCTCTATTAACAATTTAGTATGAAATGAGAAAGACTTCTATGTGACTGGTGTATACAATATTTTGTCTATCTCTCTCATCATGTGCTAGATCACATGATGAGAGAGATAGACACAACGAATGTATACAACCGTAATAGGTAAATTTTTTCAGTAAGGAATTAAATACATTCAAGACCTTGTTTTTTTGGATCAGCTCTTTATATTTATTTTTAAATGTATCTAATCCTAGGTGCCAATGCTTCAAAAAATGGATAAACGTATATTGAAAGCATTCTGTGAGCATCTTAAGCCAATCACCTATAATGACAACACTCGGATTATTGGAGAAGGGGAACCACTCGATAGGATGTTCTTCATCACGCAAGGCATTGCAATAACCTACGAACTTAAAGATGGAAAGAAAAGGGTTCATAAGGTTTTTCATAAAGGCAATTTCTATGGAGAAGAAGTACTAAATTGGGCATCAGAGTTTACCTCCAATGATGTACCCATCTCGACCACAACTTTCAAGTCCTTTCACAAAGTTGAAGCCCTTGAACTCATGGCCACCGACTTGAAAAGTGTAGTACAAAAATATTGGTGGCATTTCAAAGAGAAGATCCCCGATTGTAAAGACAATTCTCAGTTGCAGGAGTTGGCAGCCCTTTCCATGGTTGCAGCATGGCGTCGTCGCTGTCAAGCAAAGAAACAACACCTACAGAGTCTCCACGCCCAAAATCCGGAAGCTAAACTTTAAGCCGTAATTTGCATGATAATATGTTTATTAATTTATTGTAACTTATATTTTGTCATTTTAGTCAATGGTGATTAAAATAAAATTACAAAAAAGTAGATTGAGTAATATGTAAATATGAAAATATTGCGTGATTTATTTGTGTTAGTTTTAAATAAACCAGAGTTGTTAAGTCAATATCAACCATCAAAAAATGCTTTTAATCATCACCACCATACAAAGGCCTCCTGCACGTTTCTAAATTATAGTACATAGTGATCTGGGTTTGTTTGGATGCAAGTTCCGGGAAAACCCAACATGAATGGTGCCCTGATCGGGTTCGAACTGCATATACTAAGAAAATTGCCTCGATTTTCAAAGCCCAAGGGAGTCAAACTGCCTCTCTACAAATTCAGTTGACCAATTCCACTCGATTCCATAGCAAATTGAGTAGCTAGTCATGATTTTCAAAGAATCAAAAGCAAATAAGGGGAAGTGACTTTACGTTTTTTTTTTTGCCACGGACAAAAGCATTCCATGGCAAAAAAAAAAACGTAATAATCTACAAGATGCCAACATGTCTTTGACGGTCTGAGTAGCTGCAATTTAAGGTTTTGTCTTTGTGAAGATAGAGAGTGATAGACTACCATATAGAACCAAAAAATATAAAATAGAAAGGTAATTCATTCTAGAGCGAGAAAGAAAAGGAGATTTACCCAAGATGCCAAAATTGGAGATAGACAACCATATAGAAAAAATTTGATGTCTGTACTTGAAAATATACGACCATTTCCAGAATGTGTAACAGGAGGAAAAGAATGAAACTAAAAAAAATTAAAATTCACGAAAAAAACAGCACACAACAGACCTCAAAAGGGATGATCATAAGTTTTTTTACATGGGTCAGTTTCTTTATTTGCAAATGATTTTGTTGGTCATTTGACCAACAAAGCACAGGTTGTTAGTGGGCACCAACAGAAATATTGGAAACATATCTAATGTTTGTGGGGCTGTGAAATGCACTCCTGGTTGTCAGCTGAGATAGGCAATACAAATATTGTATCGTGTGCAAGTTCTACGGGCAGAGGCATGAGATGAAATTACACACTGCATCACATAGTAGATCCAGAACATTGAAACAGTACAGTTGAGCATATTAGAATTAGAATTCATTGTTCACTTGAATCAACTTACTTCAATCTATAGGTTCTGATGCTTGAGAGTGTTGCTCCTCAATTAAAGTTTGAACCCTCTGTAACATATATCAAATGAAAGTCTGTGATTAGAAGAGCATACCCAACTTTAAAATAAAAGAGAAATTTTGGCATTCTACCTTTACAGAAGTTCCAACTTCCTCTAATTTCTGCAGTAGTGTTAGCTCCCCTGAATATGGAAACAAATCGTGTCTGAGAGATTTTGATGGGGACATCTGAAGCTGACAATAGCAAGAATGCGAGTAAATATATAAATTGCCAAAACCAAGATAGAGAGGGAGACGGAAAATGAGAAAGACAATGTCCTAGTTGAACATGATAACAAAGGAACAATTGCTAGAATATTTAACACCCCTAGAAGGTTATCAAGGAATTAATCAATATGTCCAGGTAAAGCTTGCCAAATATAACAAAACATCCAACAAGGATTGAGATTTGTTCAGTTGTAATGCTTGTACTAATATGTTGGCACACCAAGGATTTGACATACAACCCTACCCTCAAATTTGAAACATCATCAATTGTGGAAACTTGTCTAGAGAAAACCTCATTTGTCATGCTCGAAAGACGCATTAGGACAGCCTGAAATTGACATCAAAAGAGATAAATTAACTAGTATTTTCTCAACTTGGAGGCAACTCACAAACAAGTGTCTGTTAAATTGGTGAGTACCTTCCTAAAAGCACTTGGATTTGCAATGCCATGGATTTGAACATCATCACTCGGAGGCCTTCTGACGCCAACATGCTCTATTCTAAGTGAGTAGACACCAAAGAGAGACTGCAGATATCCTGAGTATAACAATAGTTATATGAGGTTCTAAAGCATTAAAAATACTAAGGTAATGGAAGACTCTAAAGCTGAAACCTCAAAATGCGCCCAAAAAAACAAATTCCAAACTAAGATGGGAACAGAACATTTTTGCTCATTATGCAACATTCTATGAGTATCAAATTCCAAAAATCTAAAATCAAGAGGCTTGTCTCATGGACATCAAAGTTGTAATAAACCCAATATGATGCAACAACAAGTGGGTCAGAATCAATCAACCTAAGGATTCTAATAAAACTAGTTACAACCAAAAATCAGAGCATACATACAACGACCACCCGGGTATACAATTAGAAAAGCAAAAAAAGATTATGCATGCGTACAAGAAGGTAAATGTGGCAACTGCCAATGCTTTCTTTACCTTGCTCGATTACAACATCAGCCACTGAAGGTAACAAAACATGCTTCTCTTTCTTCAACACCCCAAAAAATGGAAATGGAACTGGCCTCGTAACCTGAGCTAAAGGAACAAAGCATCATCCATTCGTAACCATATGTGCATAATTTCGTATACCCAAGTCCAAAATTCAAAGGATTGATCAATTGACAAACAGTCACATTCAAGAGCTCAATTTATCAAGAAGAAGATTCAAATTTCAATTTCAACTTACTTTGTAGACAATGGCAGTGGGAGTAAGATAGAGCTTTCTGGAGCGAATATCCTTGCGTAGAATATATCTCCGGACCGGCAGATAAAGCAGCATGAAGAAGCCAATCCCCCATGCCAATACTAAAAGAGCCGAGTAAAGAAGCCATTGTGCTGTTTGGTACTTCACAAAATTCTCCTCCATCTCCCGAAACGAAGCTGAATACAAAACTGGTTCTTCTTCAGCTTCATTTGCAATCTGGGACAGTAAACCTTTCTCTAAGCTATCAATCTCTACGATGTCGTCTCCCGTACCCATCTGAATTGTTCGCAGATCCAAACGCACGCAAAACCCTAAGGACTAAGCCATAACCACCACGAAACAAAGGATCAAGCATAACTTCCCAAAAATTTAAACTGAAAAAAGTGTAATAACTGATCATATTCACAGAGAAACAACGAAAGCTTACCGATTGGTTAGCGGTTACGTATGCGTTAAAGACTTCACACAGGTTGAAGATGAAAGGGAAAGGCTAAGCTGTTGCCGAAGCACCTCGAACTCGAAGCACGTCTTCAGTCTTCAGCTCCAGTGGGCCGAGTACTGCAGTTTCAATATGGGCTGGGCCCGGAGTCTTGATTGTAAATCCAGGCCTATTAGTTTTGGAATTTAGGTCTAGTGGGCCTGACGTCTTGATTGTAAATATTGTAAGGGGAATATATTATGGAACTGTTTATTTTTTAGACAAAATCGCCTGTTAATTTTATTACAGTTAAATAATCAAATAATTTTTTATGTAATTAATTTTTTACAAATATGATTTTCATAAAATTATTTAAAAAATAAATAATTATAATCATAAAAATATACTATAAAATAATAATAATAATAATAAAAGTCGGTGAAAAAAGTAGATTAAATAATGTTGATATTATTCCTCAAATTGTAATGCAAGCACAATTAAAATGAGCATGGCACAGATGAAATAAACCTAATAGGCACGAGCTCAAAACAAGTCGACATGAACGTGATACAAATAAACGGTAAATAGACCAAATTGAATCAAAGTTTTTAGCTTATAAAGCATGACATGACACGAACATGACACATACCAAGCATGAGCATGACACGGATCGTGAGTCGTTTCTGATTTAGGTTTTAACTATCTAATTTGGCATGAGTTCAACGCAAATATTAAAAGGGCTAACACAAACACTGCACGAAAACGGAAAATCCAACAAACCAAAATTTAACGGGCCAGAGCGGTGTGGGCCCGGCCCGTTTTAGACCTTACTCCTTAGTATAGGATGTGAGTTCGAAGTTGGAAGAAGAAGAAGCAGCAGCTGCTGATAGACTCGAAGTAGGTTGTGGCGATGGTGGCCGTCAAGAAAAGCGGGAAATCGACAGAAACAGAAGAAAGCGAGATCTTCGCGCCTTGTTCCTTCTCCAGTCTCGGCCTTCACTCTACCTTATGCGACCAGCTCCAAGGTAAAGCCAATATTTACTTTAAATTCCAACATTTAATTTATTTTCCTTCAAAAAATTATGAAAAATCATTTGTTTTTTTTTTTTTTGAATGAAACAGAGAGGTTGGGCTTCAAAGCTCCGACTCTGGTGCAAGCTCAGGCCATTCCGGTCATCCTCTCCGGTCGCCACGTGCTTGTGAACGCAGCTACGGGAACCGGCAAAACGGTGGCGTATTTGGCTCCGGTTATCCACCACTTGCACTTGTACAGTCCTCGAATTCAGCGCTCCGACGGTACTTTCGCACTGGTTCTTGTCCCTACAAGAGAGCTCTGTTTGCAGGTCCATGAAATCCTTCACAAGTTGTTGCACCGTTTTCACTGGATTGTCCCTGGTTACGTAATGGGTGGTGAAAACAGGTCCAAAGAGAAGGCCAGGCTGCGCAAAGGTACTCAAAAATCCAAACTTTCTTATCATTTTGTGGAAAGTTTTAATCTTTGTAAGGTTTGCTTAATTACCCATTTGCTCTTCTTCAGGCATATCTATTCTTGTTGCAACACCTGGACGACTCCTTGATCACCTAAAGAATACTTCTTCATTCTTGCACACAAATTTGCGTTGGATAATCTTTGATGAAGCGGATAGGTATGCTGTACACCTTTACTATTCTTAGTTGTGTAGAATGCTATTATTGTACCCAAAGAATATTCTTAATTGTTACCATTCATGTTGGACGTGCCTTGCTTAGATATTCATATGCTTTTTGACAGGATTTTGGAGTTGGGATTTGGGAAAGAGATAGAGGAAATACTTGATCTTTTGGGTTCAAGGCTAAAGGGGTCTGCTACTAAGAATGGTGGTGTTTCAAGTACACCTGACTTTCAGAGGCAGAATTTACTATTATCAGCGACCTTGAATGAGAAAGTCAATCACCTTGCGAAAATGAGTTTAGAAAATCCGGTTTTGATTGGTATGCCTGAAAAGAAGATGCAGTCAATTGCATCGCTTGAACATTTAAGATCTTTGGGATCTGACATGGATGAACCACAACATCCAGTGAAGACACAAGACTCTTCTAGTGGAGATTATAAACTTCCAGTTCAATTGAATCAAAGATATGTAAAAGGTATGTGTCAATGGCATTTTCTTGTTTTAGGGGGTGGGGTTGTTTATTGAAACCACATAACATATATGGTGATGTAAGTGTTCTGATCAAATTTTTTTGCAGTGCCATGTAATGCGCGGATTGCTGTACTTCTTTCCATTCTAAAGTATCTTTTTGAGCGAGAAACATCAGAAAAGGTAATCCTACTTCTCAATTTTCCATTTGTTCAGGGACAATGGTTATAGAAGCTAGCTTTTTTATCATTATTGTTGTAGTCTTGATAATCTTCATATTCAGGAATATGTTTTACAATTCTATGATATTGTGCTACTGAGTTCATATGAGGGGCAATAATTTCCTTGAGCCAATCCTTCAGCATCGATGATGTATTTTATTTCCCTCATTTTGAATTCCTCAAAATGGTGTTTTATATTGTTAACATAGTTCAGGACCTTCTATGCAGTCTTCAAATTCGTTTTATTATGATCTACCTTGTCAAGTTCACTCACATACTCATTTTACAGATTGTGGTATTCTTTTCAACATGTGATGCAGTGGATTTTCACTACTCCTTGTTAAGTGAGTTCAAATTCTCACCTTACTCAGGACCAGAAGCAGAACGTAAGCAAAAGTTTGTTGGATGCAAGACCTTCCGGTTACATGGGAGTATGAAGCAGGAGGATCGAAGAACCACGTTCCAGACCTTCAAAACAGAAAAATCGGCTCTTCTTTTGTCCACAGATGTTTCTGCCAGAGGTTTGGATTTCCCAAAAGTTAGATGTATCATACAGTATGACTCTCCAGGCGAGGCTACTGAATATGTGCATAGGTATTTAGACTTGTCTGTCAATCCACCCCTTTCTCTCTCGCATGTGCCACAATATGACCCAGAGTTTTTATTTTTATTTTTTTCAGTCTAAGAGTGCTTATTCAACCAGTTACAACTAGTCATGTGCAACATTACATGATTATGCGTCAAAATAACCATAAGTCAATCTTCTGCCAAAAATTAGAACCATTGAATTATTTAAAAAGCCTTAAGGACAAGGACTAATTGGTTTTTAAAATGGAGTAATATTGTTTCCTCGGTGGTTATAATTACAAGGTGATTTGTTGTGGAGCGTAGTTTTGAGCATGGAATTTCCATAGGCCAAGTCTATCAATGCATCTTTGATGTGTTTCTTATTAATCGAGTATCCCTAAGGCTTGATGTTCATTTCATCCTTGATGTAGGGTTGGCAGAACTGCTCGGCTGGGTGAAAGAGGAGATTCATTGTTATTTTTACAGCCAATTGAAATGGATTATTTGCAGGATTTGGAGAAACATGGCGTCTCTCTAACAGAGTACCCCCTCCTCAAAGTATTAGATAGTTTCCCACTATATGGTCATAAGCATGTCAGGAAGTTTGTTTCCATAGATGCACACCCTTGGGTGATGTCTTTGCAAAAGGCACTTGAAGGTTTTACAGATGAGGTACTTCTTTTCTCCTGATTTTCCATCAGTGTGCCTTAAAAGTATATTTTCCTTCAGTGTGCCTTAAAAGTATACTTTATTGTGCTGTGCTTAATGCTTTGTAAAGAAATCCCTCTAACCAGTTCTGGACTTTTGTTCTCGTCGTCTGCATCATATCCAACTGATGTGATAGTTGCTTGTATAATATCTTGGCAATTAAGAATAGTCTTTAGTTAACTCACTTTATTTTAAAACCTTAACAAGTGATTGATCCAAACCAGATTCTTAAGTAAACAATCCTTTCCTTTTAATCTGCTTTTTGAGTATGCTAGGCAGATTATGTAAAGTTCCATTATAATTCTGAGTTTTTTTGTATGTGATTTACATTAAAATATTGCCTTCATTTCTGTAGCCAAAAATGAAGAAACTGGCCAAAGACGCATTTTGCTCTTGGGTTCGTGCATACACTGCCCATCGTGGTGAGCTGAAAGGAATTTTTATGGTGAAGAAACTTCACTTGGGACATGTGGCAAAGAGCTTTGCACTGAAAGAACAACCATCCTTGGTTGGGAAATCATTCCAGAAGCAAGAAAAGAAGAGGAAGAGGGATGAAAAGCAAAAGGGACAATCAAGAAAGAGGAAGGTTCCCAGAAGAACATGACTGCAGATCTTAGATAGTTGAGGTAGATGCAGATGAGTAAATCTTGTTTTGGTTAATCAATTTGTATGCTGTAACAAAGTTTCCATGTATTGTGGGCTGGCCAGAATACTTGCTATCCCCTTGTTTCAGTGTAAAGTGATGCTTCTGGGGTCGTACTAGGATAATTTACATTGTTGTAAAGTACGAAATCCAAATTTTGAAACCCAAGTTGACAATGGGCCCATACCATTACATACTGTGTCGAAATATAGCTCAATCTACAACTATTTTGGGCCGAGAACCCAGTAGACAGTTGGGCCACCAGTTTTGTTCCCTTTACACACTATGAGCTGGTCATCATTGTGATCAATAGGATTGTTAATATAATATAGCAATCTATGTATAGTGTACGACACTAATACACTATGACATATGCAAGAACGCCCTTTCATACAAAAAACAAAGTAATGGATCAAATATTTAATATTGTGAGGCCTCTGTATTTAGCAACATGCTATCTGAAGCCACTGACGAAGACATGACTCAACCATTCTTATTTATTTGTATATTTTATGAGTACGTCGGCCAAATCCACCGTCCTCATCATGTCACTTGGTCTCTCTGTCTCTCGTAGTCATAATGGTTTTGTTTTGTTTTTTTTTTTGGTGAACATATGGTCTCTTATTAAATGCGAAATTGCTGTGAGCTTCCTAAGTAAGATGATTTCCGATATGATGGACATACAATGATCCATAATCCATAAAAAAAAAAAAAAAAAAAATGAGAATTATCAAAAATGACTTAAAACAAATATATACAAAGCTACGAAGGGACTGGGATGTAATTTAAAAGAGGTAACATCAGTGTTTTCTAAGGCATGTATTTGGAGGATTTTGACTGAGTTATAAGGGTTTGCTACCCAATAACCAGTGAGGAGAGAAAAATTTATGTAAGTCTAATGCACCATATCAAATTTAGATCCCACATTTATTATTGTAAGAGCTTAATGCAATGCGCCTGGTTTTGAGGGAATATTTAATAAATCAATTCCCAACATACTCATTTAGCTCATATATTGAAAACAAATTGAAATTTCGATAAATCTTAATTTTAATTTATTTTCTCGATCTGCCTTTGGGACTAACCAATGGGCAGGGAGAGATTTACCAAATCCAGTGTAGCAGTCATTATCTGAATTGATTGTTTGGGACACATGGACGTTGAATTTGGTGAAAAATTGCATAGAATGAGAAGACATTGGCAAGTAGTCAACCTTGTTAGATAAAGGGTCAAAATCAAAAGCACGTGGATTGAGGGAACACTTATATTACACTTACTATATTTTTATACTATAATTTCATATTATTATTATAATATTCATACATTTATATATTGAATATTAAAAATTAAAAAATAAAACTTCAAAAAAAAAATTATTCTTTCAATAAAATAATGACACATCAAATAAAATAAAAATATAAAATATAAAACAATTAACATTATTACCAAGGAATTGCTGAATTGAAAAGGGACCCAATACTCAATAAGTCAATAGTATTAGTATGTATACCAAATTACCAATGCCATCCTCCTTCTCCTCACAGCATCAGACGCGTTGACGAAGCCAGGACCATACGCACAATCTGTAAATGATGGGGTGTCCATACCCCCACGTCAGGTAAATTGAGGCATCCTTCGGTTGGGTTCTAGTTTGGGCCCACTACCATACCAAACAGGAGAAGGTAGGCCCATATTTAAATACCCTTCAGGCCCAGCACTTGTCATTTGGCCCACTTCACGTCCTTGTTTGTCGGATGCATCATCATTCATCGCATGGATCAACCTCATCTTTGAATATCCCTAATTCTTCTTTAACTATCTCTAACTTTCAGAAAAGTTTTGAACGAGGCAATCATATTACGTACATGGCATGAGCCACAAGATTACTCAGTGTTACAATGTCATATATTATATTTAGGGGGGCTATTCAGACCACCCCATTTTGCTGAGTTGATCACCCCCCTAATTTTTTGCCATTTTTTGCCCATTTTGCCCCTGCATGCCNTTTTAAGGGGGTAGTCAACTCAGCACATTTGGGTGGTCTGAATAGCCCCCTTATATTTATTTTAAAAAGTTATAAATTTTACTTAAAATAAAAATATATGTCAATATATTACATACATGTAGCATGACTATTCCATTCCACTAAATAATCTCAGATAACTTTACTTTAGCTTTTATTAAGACCCTTCTAAACTTGGTTAGTATAAAACCGAATTGTCATTTCACATTTAAGCTGCAAATTGTTCTTAGGGTTAGTTTAGTATTACTGTAAAAAAAAAAAATATATATGTGAAGTAAAGTCAGTTGTAAAGTAAAGCAGTTGAGTGTTTAGTAAACTATGTTTTTAAAAATGATGTGAGTACAAAAAACAATATCAAAAGTGTTTGGTAAATGTTAATATAAAAATGTTATGACTATATATAATTACTAAAATAGACATGATGCTGAAAATGCATTTCACTTATTTATTTGTTAAAAATAAATTTTTTTTTTATTTGTTTTTGAAATTTTTGACTACAAATTTTTATTAGCATTAATTTTTCTAAGAACAATATTATTAAATAAGTATGCCTATTACTTTTTAGATATATTATAATTTTAATCGTATAAATAAAATATCATAATTAATTATCACAATATAAAATATAACTAACAATAGACATATTTTTTTAATTTAAAATAAATAAATCAAAATTATAGAAATCAATGAGGGTATTATGGGTAAAATAAAATATTCATTGTTGCTGTGAGTCACTACAGCTTTCAAAAGAATCTAAAAACATGCTTTCTATTTTTACTGTGGGAAGTTGAGAATTGTGGGAAAAAACAGTTTTTTATTTTTTTATCAAACACCAAAACTGCTGTAAGTGATTGAGAATTGTCATCTACAGCAACTTTTTGATTCTACACCACAATCTCAAACGAAGCCTTAATTATTAAAAGTCAATCGGGTAATAGTTCTTTATTTTTTTTTCATGCAACTTTTCATTTATGTTGCCCATTTAATAAGACAATATATAATTACATAATTATATAACTTTCAGTAAATTGCGTATACGTTCTGTTACTTCTGTACTGAAAAATCGCAGATTTAAATGCTTTTTCAGTGAATGTTAGAATCATACGTAAATGATTTATTAGCCTCTCCTTTTGGATACAAAATTCAATGAAGGTGCCTGCCATACGCAAAAATTAATGGTAGAAAATGTTTCTCTTTCAACAATTTAAAGCAAACTTATCCGTTCCTAGATAATTAATTGGTTCATTTAATAGTGAACTAAGACTTTAATGTATGTAACATGTATGTACCATCTAATAATTTTTTAAAAAGGTTTAAAAATACTTTTGTTTATGTTTGGTAAAAAAAATTAAAAAATCTTTTGAGTTATAAAAATACTTAGAAGCACTTTTTAGTATATTTACAGGAACGCTTAAATTTTTTTCAAACAAATTTATGTGATTTTAACAAAAACACTTTTAATGAAAATGTTGTTAAGCAAAAATACTTTCTACAAAAGTATTCCCAAACTGAGCCTAAATCACATAATGAGAAATTATATAGAAGATTTCAATTAAAATTAAACAATTTCATCAAATTGAGTATGATTGTAAGTGTGAGAGTATCTACTATACCAAGAATATCAATGATCTTGATTATTGGAATTACTCAAAATATCCTTTTTAAACTTTTAGAATTTATTTGTTAGTTCATCAAGATCCCTCGTATTAACTGGAATGAAAGAATGCTAAAAATGAAAATGGACATGCTATATAAATCATGTAATGAGAATAGAAGATACTAGAATGTATAGAACTATGAAGAGGAAGTTCTTTTTACTGTTTTATTTTTGGCCAGAGGAAGTTCTTTTTCTTAATAGTGAGAATGTGGTGCTATGTTTATCAGTTTATGCGTCAGAGCAAATGAGAAGAAGTAGTGCATATATGCAATAATTCAAAGTAATACGTACCAGAAAAGAAGACTGAAAAAGAGGATCATTAATTCCATACAGAAAACACAGTAATATCCCCACGTGACTGACATTGACAATAACAGTTCGTCGTAAATTATATGTGGACTAAATATGTAGTGGACAAAATAAATTAAAGCTATATAGCCTATATATAGATATATATGGTCGACTCTGCATTATATTATTTAATTTTTAAGGGGTTGTCGGCGTAAGCCGACTAGTCTTTATTATTAATGCATTTGCCCATTCATAACGGGTTTGATACTTTGATTGTAACACTCTCAACAGATTTTTTTAAATGTGGATGTTTAGAATATAAGAGAAGGGAGGCGTGTAATGTGGCAAATGTAGCAGACAAAGCTAGCCAAACAATGATATTATATCCCTAAATTATATATTGTTCATCTGTTAATTGGGAGTTTGGGACACTTTGAAGGGCAGGTTCCATCCAACAGTCGTTTGGTTCAGTCAAACTCGTTCCTTGCTTGCTTTTTGGGGGGTTTTATCAATTAATTGCTTTACTTCTACTCATCAATGTTCACTGTACGTATGCATGTATATATGTACGTAATTTTATGAATTGCTATATAGCTCTTTGGTGGGGTAAGTTATGGGCCTTATATGCCTACACACACACACACCAAATATTCCGGGATCCAACCCCATTGTGTAATTAATAAGTGACTTAGTGACCCATCTGCTTTAATTATGAAAATCGGCCATAGTTTTATTATTAATAAGCTCATCATACTTATGAGCTTCTCTGCTCAATTGGTGCCAACAAATTAAAATTTGGGAATGCCCACTTCTCATATCTATAAGATGGTGTGTGCCTTGAGATTTTTTTAGGCTTCTTTACACATAAATTGGGTATGCAATATTTGTGACTTTGTGAGAATGATATTGTAGCTTGTACAATAACAATGGTCCAAACGGAATGCTATATAGCCATCATGCAGCCAATAGAAACCCATTTCAGTGAAGATATATGGGGAAGGAAGGGAGGGATTGCTTGCTTATTGTACATACAACATGATAAACATGATCACTAATTCCCTCAAATCTCGATCCACAAGTTGGAGGGAATGGAGTTGATTGATTGAACCCCACCTTCTAATAGTGCAATGCAAGATGCCTCTCTCCTAACATGAATTGGCCCACAGAAAAATAAAATATTGTGGCTGCTCTTTTCTCAGTGGATATAATACAAATAACTTGCTGACCTTACCCTTTAGAGATATTGCTGAGATTGAATCCACCTGGATGGTGACCTTAGTGGCTCACTTATCAACATCACACCTTAGTGGCTCACTTATCACCATATATTCATGGCTTTCTAATTCCCCTCCCTCCGCCATTGAGCTTGCAAGATAGGCTTAATGTCGTATGAAATTAGGATTAATTGGTCCTTTACACATTATCAAGTGACTTAACCATGAGTTAGAGGAAGAAAGTCATGAATGGAAAAAGTAAAACCACCTCTGTGCTACGATCACACAATTTTATAGGGCTATATGTTTTATTTATTTTAAAAACTTTTAAATTTTATTTTAAATAAGGACACATGTCAATATATATATAAAGGGAGTTGTGCCATACACTTAACACAATTGTCTCACTATAAAATTTATAGTTAATAAACATGCACTAGAATCACTAACAGTGTAATTTACTAGTGATGCTCGATCTATACTCTGTCTTTGTTTGAGGAATGGAAAATGGACATGGAATGCTAATTAGTAAATTAATTCAGGAGCGCAGGGCAGGGACCATGACTCATTGACTCATGTACATGTTTTAAGGGTACGTACGTACTGGGTGGATCCATCACGAGATTTGCATGTCATGTCATTGTCTTGAGATATACTAACATCTCATGCATAAAATTGATTAACTTTGATCAACGGGAACCAAAAATTAAACGGATCGATCGAACTCGTTGAGGAGGTTGGTTTCGTGGGGAATAATCTCATGATTAGCTAGGTTAATTAATCAATTAAGAGACAATGGTACATGATTAATAATTAAAAGACACCCAGGCCAAGAAAGATACATATAGTTAATTAGGCTTAATTAGTTGGTCTCGTCCCCTTGTTGTCTCAAGAATTTCATGATGATTAACAAAGCCATGTGCAAACTAACATGCTTAATTACAACCCGTGGACCATTCTATTCGCAATTCGATCGCATGCCAAGCGCCACGGCCCACGGAATATATATATAATTAACAGCGCGCGGAATCATTGGGTTTGGCCTCCATGCCTTAATTAATTAATTAGTTTAATATATATATGTTAAGGGAACCAAACCAAATTATGGCACATGCATACATGTCATGAACATGGTTAAGAAAGAAGGATTATCTGATCTGGGCACTTTGTAAATTGTAATTGATGATGGGTTGTGTGGTGATTAGAGTACGTACGTAATGGGACACACACTCTTTAAATTCTTTGTGGGATTAATTGTGATCTTAATTAGCTACTGGCTACATATATCTTAGCTAGCTAGTGTGCTATGCCGACGAACAAATTAACCTTATTTTCTTTATCTGAAATTGACATGGAATGGCATATCAGTTAGCTTATGGGCTAGCTGGCTGATCCAATTAATTCAATTAGGTTACACTTTAGAATCAAATCATAGGATCGACGAGACTAGACGATGAGTTAATTAGTTATGTCTTGTCTTCTTTTTCCTGGGTCTCGTGCATCACTAGTAATGGTGACGTGATTGAGTGATTCTATTCCTTGTGAATTTAATCAAAGATTGTCGTCATGTTGTTCTCTAATCTGTTGCATTCTATCAAATTTTCAACACCCATATAAATAATTAATAAAGTCTATTAAAACCTTAATTATAAACTCACCCTTCCAATCGATATATAAGATATAAAAATACATACGAGTGCATGTATGATCATATTCAAAATCTCATATAAATCTAACTTCACCATCTGCGTTTGCCTGAGATGATATTTTCATGACCAGCCACAAACAATAAAGAGGTTTATTAATTAATTTACAATAATATATAGGCTAGGCAGCCGTACCTAAACACATTAATGATGATCTCATAGTCATACACGTACATAAATACATACCAATATGGCAATATATATGGAGTCAGTAGACAGTAGGTGAATTTATAAATATATATCTGAGAAAGCAATAATATTACTGAATTCGTCATGCATGCACTGGAGTATTGAAGCCATAGCTAGCAGGTGTACACAATTTTCTGGTTTAAATCAGAGGTTGCGTATGACTATGAGTCTGTGGCAGATAATAAATAAAGTAAGTAAGTATATAATTAATAATAATATTAATGAAAATGAATACTAAGAAATTAAAAGAATTAGGTCATTGTCCGTACAAGCGAATCGAGGAGAGCCACAAAAAACAGATATAAGGCCATTATATACATATTCCGGTCGGAGTTGGAGGTGGTTGGCCCGACAAAAGCTGCACCCATTCACATGCTTGGCTAGGATGTTCGACTCCCTTTGGCTCTTCTCTGCCAACTGTCTCACTGCCTCTGCTCTTCACCATAAAAAATGGACGGTCCTCCTTTTACATATATATATTTTTCTCCTTAAGTCACTTTAATTAATTTGTTTTTTTGAGTATCAAGTTTAATGGATGCTTTATATAAACGACTTCCAAAAATTTCTGAACCTAGCGTATTGGTAGATGATTGGACACCCATCGTCAGACTTAAACATGTTTTTGATGAAAAGTACTTTCTTCTTTATGTGACACAAAATTTTATTTTTAGATTGGAAATCACATGCATCTCAAAATATGGAGACTTTTGCTTTCATAAATATTCTCTGATTTACATTGCTAGCTGTTGCATGATAAATCGATGCACAATTTCCACCATGTTCTCCCCTTTATTCATGTTGTCTTATTTTATTTTTGTTGTAGAAGGTCTTTGCTAATAAAACTGGTACTTTTGTTGCGAATTTTCTTGTGGGGATATGATAATTGTTTGTTGGACCAAACATTTGGCAAGTAAGGTCATATTGCCTGGACCTTGTATTGTGGAATGACTCATTTGTTGGAGAGTATGAAGAAATATGAAACCAATAACAAAGAAAAATGAGAATATTGAGTCAAAGCCTGAATTAAATTTGTTTGATTTCAGACTAATTTGTTGTTCTTTATTTATGCAAAAAAAAGTTTAAAAATAAATTGTCACCAAGATATAGTAGATTAAAACTTACTTGACATTATTCTTGAGATTTGCACTATACAAAAATAACATAAACATTTAAATACAATAAAAAAAAGGAAGAAAAGAAGATGTAAGTTATATCATAATGACTGCACTGGAGTGTATTGGTTTTTAAGACACCTTTAATTTGAGAGGTGACTTTTCATAGGTATCGACATTATTCGTTGAAACATCCTTTTATTTGAAATTTAAAACAAAAAATGCAATGGTTCAAAATATTTATATTTATAAACCATAACTCCCATGTAAAGGGTTGTATTGGTTCATAAACCATAACCCACGTTTAAAACTGTATGACCCAATTTTAAGTGTCATTTAATTTGTTTGGAATTTTCAACATTTTTTTTTGTTTGATAAGATATTGGGGAATGACTTATAGGGAAACAATGTGATGAAACTATGAAAGTACGTGGTACTTTTTACAAATGAAGATTTTTGACACAAAAGAACACTGTAATTAGTATTATTATTTTGTAGTTTGTAATGAGGAGTGCGCTATTTTTATTTGTTTTGGACACTTTGAGGTTTAACTCGAGGGGGAAATGAACTTTAACAATAAACTTATATAGGTTAAAAGAATCATGAAAATACTAAAGTAATGTGTTGAAATGACTAGATTTTAAACTCCCATAAAAACGTATAATAAAAATGATTGTGCGAAATATGATAAAATTTAGACATTTGAAATATGTTGCGTTTGCAATGCGTTTTTTTTTTCTTGTACAAGAATTTGCAAGATGTTTAAAACAATCAAAATAAGTTGTTTTTGGTTGAGACTTGAGTGATATGTCAATTTTACGACCACTCTTTGTTTAAAGTCTATTAAAGTGGTCAATGAATTATTGTGGTCCGTTTTTATTGTGTTAGAGCACATGGAAGACATCAGAACTAAAACTTACTACTCCACACAGTGTACAAAAATGGCCATGATTTGTTTATTGTTTCAAAAAAAAAAAAAAAAAGTGAGTAACTTAGCAATTGCATATAATGCCATTCAAGTACTAATCGAAATGGAAAAAAGATCGAGTCATGACACTTTTTTTTGGTGTTAAAAACATGAGTCATGATTGTCTTAATTCCCATTTTCTAGTGGTAGTGGGTTAGGGGAAAAAGGGGCAGTCTTGATTCTTGAAGGAGAGAATGAACAAAAGGAAGTTGGTTTGGGGGCTCCTAAACAATTCTATGGACCCTCAAAATCAGGATGCTCTTAATGTCCAGACTGTAAATCAAATTGCTAATTTTGTCATGCACTGCATAAAATTTGGAAATAGCTAGCCTATCAGCAGCTATTGATTTATTAATTATTAAGATTTTAGGCAAAAAATGATTGTATATATTTGAGGTCAGAGCACCATTAGGATCACCAAATTTATACACAAAATCTTATGACTCATCCATACGTGTGAGTATACATTCTTTTTAGTTAACTTAATTAAGGGATTAAAGAGAATAAGAAAAATAAGTTAAAATTAGAATAAGTCAAGAGTTCAATCACTTTTAATGTACCTAAAAAATTTGAAACCCACTTTAAAACTCATTTATTTATAATAAAGTACTAATACTGTAATACATACACTAAAATATAATTTGATGAACCAATACCAATAAGAGCTAAACTTCAATCAAAGTATGGTGATGTCTCAATTCTCAGCTTGGAATCCACCGAATTTTTGACATGTGATGATCTCCTGCTTTTGCGGCTTCTGCCCTTCCTACCTTTCTTTTTCATCCCCTTATTTTTGGATACTTTTTCCCCCAAAAGGTTCAGGAATCAAATTGTTTGTTATTATTATTTTGCCAAAGAGGAATCAAACATTTTATGCATAACACCAAGCCAAAAAGAAAAAGTGCTATATCTTTAGCTGTTAGTCAAATTAGATAATGCTGTGTTCACAATTGGCTCACAGTTATGTACGTCAATTAATGGTTTGAGCTAAGGTGTAAAATCAAATATTAATTCCATTAATAAATACAATGTATTGGACAGAATAAGTCTATCCCCTCAAAATTCTTTGCCATAATCTCTCATATTTCATTGGGATATCATGCAAATTAAGGTAATGTTATTTTGCAATATACTGTAATTGCAATCTGAATATTGAGCATGAAATTTCATAGTGGAATGACTGAAAAAGAATGCAAAAGTGTCTCAGTTTTCTTAGAAGTTAGAAAATGAAACACCCTTTTGTATGAAAATGACTATTATACCCTCGTACATGGGTTGAGATGTGGATTGAGATGACTGGTATTATGATAGAAATCCTTACAAAAAAAAGATTAGCTTTTCAATTTCTTGAAAATGAGTCATTTTTGTACAATCATTTTCATCTAGGACCTTCAACTATAAAATCTTGGATAATGTGAATATTTGTCTGAACATGTGACTTCAATTAAGGAGTAGTGTTGTGAGGATTTTCCCTCATATGAGCCGGATTATATGAGGTATCAATTGATATGTACATGTCATTCCTATTAATATTGCAATCAAGATTAACAAATCAATTAACACCTCATATGATCAGCCTATATGATCAGCTGAAAAAATTTCAACAACATTATTCTAAATTAAAAGCTTTGCAATCCATGTCACATTACATTTCATCTCATGAAAAAGTAATATATAATGTAGGATGGTGAGTAGTAATTTAAATTTTTTTTTTTATTAAACAATATTGTGGAGAGAAAATTCAAATATATGAATTAATATTCTTGACTACTAGAGTTACAAACAGTGACAAGAAACCCAAGCTTTTTTATTTATTTTTTGGGCAGGAAGAAACCCAAGCTTAAGTTAGTGTGAAAAACTTCATGTTAAGATAGAAAATTCAAAACCAAGAGAATCATAAGAATGATATGTAGTCGATGGCGTGATGGTTTTGGTGGGTCCAATCTCCAAAAAAAAGGCCCAAAAAAAGGGGGAAAAATAGTTGGATGCTGGACGCAGCACTAAAATAATAATATAACATCTCCCCCAGTCAAGCATCAAGTGCGTTGCCACGTCATCAAGCACATACAAAGGAAGCTTCTTTTTTCCCAAATATGATGATGCGGGTTCATCCAAATCTCATTTCCATCGTAAAAAATTTACCGAGAAAGGTAAAATCCCATTTCACCCATCCAACGGTTACCAAACAAAGATCAGCCAACGTTGCAAGTACCCCTTAGCACGACACCCCGATAAATATTGTTATTTGTACCATTTCAGACTCGGTTAAAAATATTTTTTAAGAAAATACTAATTGTCCCGTACTTTTTATTTATTTTTTTGCTTTCAACTTATATATATGACATAGTTTATCTTATTGTCTCTTAGTTATTTTTTTTTTTTATAAAATTCAAATATGAATGTCATGTAAATTAAAAAAAATTAATTAGAAAAAAATGTTAGACTATTTGAATTAGGAGAATTTTTGTGATACATACTATAATTATTGTATTATATCAGGCAAATTCAAGTAATGGTAAAAACTTATAGGAGGCTTCGATTTCGAGTGATAATAATGACAATCTTATGAGAACTATGGTTATGCAGGTGGCGTGTGAGCTTTTCTCTTTTAGCTATCGAGTAATATGGTCTTAAATTGGGTATATAGTTTGCCCTGTGTTGTTGAAATGAATTCTCTCGAAGCTGCTAATCTTGTGAATTCAAAGGAGGTGTGTTTGGCAATTGATGGTGTCTCAGCTAATGAAGTGAAGAGGTTATTGGGTGGTGTTTATCTAACTATGGCTGTTTACCACCCTCGTGAATGTAATGAGGTTGCTCATCAGATTGGTCGTTTTATTATTTGATAGTGTGGTATTTATTTCTAGTTAGAAGAGGGTCTTATTTTGCTTATGCCTTGTATTGATGAAGATCGTCTTATAATTGATTTGGATAATTAATGAAATTTCATTGTATGATTCTATAAAAAAAGGGTTAAAAGTCTTTATATATCATGTAGTATTTGCATGATATCATTTTTTTTTTTTAATTAGACTTCGCCCTATTGTGCGTGATGAACAATCATATTTGAGGGTAGCAAATTTATGCCACAATAGTGAAAAAATGAATGAATTTTTCAAAATTTAAGTATTGAAAAGTGATAATGTGCAATTCAATTGTTATATACCGATATAATAATTTTATGACAACTATCTCTTTAAAAAGGCAATATTGATATAAATAGATCCTACAAATCTCACTTTTATTACATAAATTAAAGATTTTTTATCATGTTACCTACTTGAATTTTAACCTATTTTTCACTTTACCACCTAATAAATGTTTTGACTCAATGTACCACCTGAATTTAAAAAAAAAATTCAATGTGAGACCTCCGTCCAATTCCATCACATTTTCTGTTAAAAATAAAGGTCTTTTGGTCTTTCTATGTTAATTTACTGTTTAACATTTTCAACATCAAGCCTCATATTTTTTCGTTTTTCTTTCAATTTCACCTCTACTTTTGATTCATCAAATATCTATTAAAATCAACAATTTAACCCCTCTTTTACCAAACAAAAATCAACAATTTTATACTCATCTTGAAGCTATGAATCTCCTATTTACAACTATATAAAAATAATTCAACAAGAAGCTATGAAACGCGAGATAATTAGTTATAAACTAAGCTACTCAAAACATCCAAAATTTTCTATAAAAAAAATAACAGATTTTCAAAATTTCACCCTACTTCAATTTCCTTCAAATTCATCACCCCAAATATGTTTCTTAAATTACTACAACATGTATATAGCTTTCAAATCAATCGTCCAACCTCAAACCAACCTAGAAATCAAAATCTCAATCAAGAACATAAACCTCAAAACTAAGAAATTAAAATTAAAATATCATTTGAAATCAAAATCAAAATCAAAAGCATGTGTCCATTATCATCACATATTTATGGTAAACCAATTTATTAAGATTTACATAAGATTTTATTATCATCATCATCATGTCCATTTGTTAGCATATGGACCATCAGACCACCAAATGCATGATCATGTGTTAGCCTGAAATTCGTCTCTCTCCCTTAAAAAAATAAATGATTAAATCCATTTTTTAAGGGGGAGTATATGGAGCAATGGATACATCATGTATAAAAATATTTTGTATACCACCAATGATTTCTATTTGAAAGTTATACTTCAAATTACTATGTTAAATAATGAGTTAGAGGTTGGCTTGTATTTTTAATATAAGTTACAAATGGTTGTTTATTAAAATTATCTATTTCTAATACTCGTGATCAAGCAAATAAATTCATTTCTACTAGTTTTCATAACTTCAACAACAATATTATAATATATATATATAAATTAAAAAAAAAATCCACATAGTAGATATGTTTATCATAAATAATTGATAAAATGAAAATCAAAAGGAAAAAAAAAATTATAATAAATTTTATGCTTATGACATAAAATGAACCGACAAGGTGCAAGAGAAGTAAAAACAAATCGAACATATGTATAGCTTTCAAATGACATTTTACTTCTCTTGATTTTGATTTCTTAGTTTTGAGGTTTATGTTCTTGATGGACATCTAGATTTTTAGGTTGGTTTGAGGTTGGATGATTGATTTGAAAGCTATACACATGTTCTAGTAACTTAAGAAATTGATTTAGGGTGATGAATTTGAAGGAAATTGAGTTGAGTGAAATTTGAAAAATCTGTAATTTTTTTGAAAAATTTGGCAGCTTCGGATAGCCTAATTTGTCATCAGTTATCTCGAGTTTCATATCTTCTTTTTGAATTATTTTTATATGATTGTAAATAAAATATTCATAGCTTCAAAATGAGTATAACATTATTGATTTTAATGAAGATTTGATGAGTCAAAAGTAGGACTGAAGTTGAGATAAAAATTAAAAAACAGGAGGTTTGAGGTTGAAGATGTTGAACAATAAATTAATATAGAAAGACCAAAATATTATTATTTTTAACATAAAATGTGACAGAATTGGAAGGGAGGTCTCACATTGAAAAAATTTTAAAATTCAGGTAACCCAACAAGTTAAAAAATTTATTAGGTGGTGAAGTGAAAAACGGGTCAGAGTTTAGTTGAGTAACATGATAAAAAGCCTAAATTAAAATGGTAAAAATAATTATATTCATACACCAACGTTTCAAAATTGTTGTTTCAAAAAATAAGTAAATAAAAAAAAAAAAAAAAAAAAAAAAAAAAAAACAAAACAAACAGAGCGAAATGCGAATTTGAGAGGAATATGAGGTGAATTTGGGTGGAATTTGGTTTTATATAAAAAGAAGGTGGTGGGGACCGATGGACCGGAAAGGAATATTATTATCAATGTCTGCGGAGAGCATAACACACGCTAATGAATATGATACATCAATAATTAATTGAATGATGCTGTTAAATTAATTTAATCTCTGTTCCTTTTAATTAATTACTTTTCCTTTTTAAATTGAATTTTAACCAGGGTCCAGGAGTGAGACATTGAGAATTGAGAGTGAGAAGGAGAGTGAGAGGCTTGCTTTGCTCGAGTCTATTTCATGTCGGGCTGTTGATTCACAAAGTAGAAAAAGCTGTCTGAGCTTTGTTTTCTTTTGGCCTCTGCTTTTCCGGCGACAAGTTAGTTTCTTCCACTTCGATCCCGTCGACAATTCTCTGTCCACACAAACCCAACTTCGCAACAACGCAAAACCCAAAAACTTAGAACCAAAGAAAAGAAAATACAAGTCCTCGTTTTGCCATTATTTGTTTCTTTTCTTTTGTTCTCTTTTCATTTTGGGCTTTTCTTCATATAACCCACCTTCTACTTCTCTTATTTTCTTTGGCGGTTGGTAGGGGACGAGTAGCTTCATTTCTGCAAGTTGGGTTGTTATTTTGGTGGGTTTGGGGACCTGGATTCCCCTGTTGAAATGGAATATGTGGAATTTTCACTTTTCTGATTCGAATGTTTGAGCTGCAAAGTTGTGTCTTTCTTAGTCTTTTTGTTTTTTGGTTGGTAACATCATTGGGAATTGAGATTGGTAAACAGAGATTTGAGCTGTGGGTTTTCGGTTCTCAAATATTGAGCTGAGAGGAAGTGGCTGGATTTGAAAGGCAATGGTGGGTTTCTTCAGATTAGGTGAAGTTGAAAAAAGTTGTGTTTTTGGAGGTCAAGCCAGTGTCTTGTTGCATTTTGGGGATTGGGGTAGGTCCTAATTACCTGGGTTCAATGTGAATTGGAGAGGCTTTTATTGAGCATTCAAGGTGGTTCTTGAAGCCCTTTGTTTTCGAACAAGTGGTACTGCGATTACAGGGTAATGGGCAGCAGCTAGAACCCTCTTTGGTTATATCTTAGTGGAACAGGACAGAAAGTTGAATATCTTTGAGACATATCATTCAAATCTTAAGCATGAAGGCCCCCTCAAATGGGTTTTTGGCAACTGCCGGAGAAGGTGAGGTTTCTAAGTTTTACTGTTCCTTTGTGCCATTGCAGCTTCTCTCTTCCCCTTTACCTCTTAGTCCTAGAGTTATTTATTTACGTTTTAAGATTTGGCTCAGCTTGATGCTATTAAACTGTTCTCTTAGATTTTGATTTCCCTAGCTAGTGGAAGTACGTTCGTGCTTTGTTACTGTTTAATAGTTTTTTCTTTTGGTTGAATGCCTTCTTCTTCTCTTAATTCAACAATTTTTTGATGGGAAAAAGTTTAAAAATATTTTTCATGCCATATAACATTTGGATATCAGCTTGTTAATCTTTGATTGCATATCATACAGTTTCGGTTGATGACTCCAATATGTGAATTGATCACTTACAAAAAGAATGTGTAATTTTTCTATGGAATTGATTCATATATTATTTACAGGTTTCCTTTTTCTTTTTCTTGAAAATATACAGACAATAAGGGGAAAAGGTTTTATTTTTTTTTTAAATTATAAATTTTTCTATTTTTAGAAAATAATTTCTTGGGTTCTTGGAATCTTAAACGGGTATTTTGATTGCCCTGGCTGAAATATGAAATCCTGTGTGATTTGTTGATTTTCAGATACTTCACAGGAAACCAATTATTTTTTAAGAAGTTGAGCACTTAGACATTTATTATCCTATCATGACTTCGAAGTTCCCTTCAATGTTGATGAAGTTTTGTTTGGTCTGAAACAGGAGAACAGAAGAGAATCAATTCAGAGTTATGGCATGCTTGCGCTGGGCCATTGGTTTCTTTGCCTCCAGTTGGAAGTCTTGTGGTTTACTTTCCTCAAGGCCACAGTGAGCAAGTGCGTTTTTCTCTTTAGATGTGAAGAAGCAAAGTTTTTTATTTCTTTCAGATTCTGGTTTCTTATGGCATTTCTTTGACTATTAAATCATGCAGGTTGCAGCATCGATGCAAAAGGAGACTGATTTCATTCCGAACTACCCCAACCTTCCTTCAAAATTGATATGCATGCTTCACAATGTCACATTGCATGTATGACTGTTCCAGACAGCTACTTTAAGATGATGAAATGTTATGAAGAATTTTTTTTTTTATTCGTTTAAAGATAACATAATTTACTTTAAATGGAATTTATATGTTGATTTATTTGTTTTCTTAATCAGGCTGATACTGAAACAGATGAGGTCTATGCACAAATGACTCTGCAACCAGTAAACAAAGTAGGTCAGCCATTCTTTTTGAGAATAATCCATACTCTACAACATTCCTTTTCACATATATTCATGTGCACTTCAGCACTTACATGCAAAATTCTTTGAAATATGTGTTCTGCAGTATGACAAGGAAGCATTACTGGCATCCGACTTGGGCCTCAAGCAAAATAGGCAACCTACTGAGTTTTTCTGCAAAACTCTTACAGCTAGTGACACAAGCACTCATGGTGGATTTTCTGTCCCACGTCGAGCAGCTGAGAAGATCTTCCCACCTCTAGTATGCACAACTTTGAAACTTTATATTTTAATATGAAAATATTGAAGAATTCTGTGTAGACCATTCCTTGTGGTAACTAAAACAAAATATATTTGATAGGATTTTTCAATGCAACCCCCTGCCCAGGAGCTTGTAGCAAAAGATTTGCATGATAGTGCATGGACGTTCAGACATATTTATCGAGGTATTTCCCTCTTTAAAATATTCCCCTTCCATTCTTTATCCAATGATATATGTTCTTTTAATGCTCTAGTGAATCTAATGTTTAACCATCAAGTTAGTGGTGTTTGTCCACATGTTGCCTCAGCGTACCATTTTAAAGAGGCTTTCTCATCTGGCCCTGTTAATGATTCCTTACCGGGTTTAATACCATTTCTTGCGCCTTGAAACTTCTCTGGGATAAACTTGTTTTTGTTATCTGTTTTTCTTATTAGATATAGAGATGTAAATATCTTAAATTTCATTCTAACTGTGTAGCACATTCATTTCAGGCCAACCAAAAAGGCACTTGCTGACTACAGGTTGGAGTGTTTTTGTTAGCACAAAAAGACTCTTTGCTGGAGATTCTGTTCTTTTTATAAGGTATGAAATACATGTTGAATGAGATGATTATTTCAGCTAGGTATTCTTCCTTTGGTCAATGAGTTACAACATTCTTGTTGTTTGTAGAGATGAAAAATCTCAGCTTCTCTTGGGTATAAGGCGTGCTAATAGACAGCAGCCAGCTCTCTCTTCGTCAGTCATATCCAGTGATAGCATGCATATTGGAATTCTTGCAGCTGCAGCTCATGCTGCTGCAAATAACAGTCCATTTACTATATTTTACAACCCAAGGTAACTCTATAGAATGTTTAGATTGTCATTATTGCTATGTAATAAATGTCATCTAGTAATTATTAATTTATTATTTAATAGGTTCTGACAAAATTTGTCTGATCTTAATAGGGCCAGCCCTTCTGAGTTTGTGATACCTTTAGCCAAGTACAATAAAGCGATGTATACCCAAGTTTCACTTGGCATGCGATTCAGAATGATGTTTGAGACTGAAGAGTCAGGAGTACGCAGATACATGGGTACAATTACTGGCATTAGCGATTTGGATCCTGTTCGATGGAAAAATTCTCAGTGGCGCAATCTTCAGGTATTGTTTAGCCTTTCATTGGGTATTTTGGAATTAGTTGATTATATAATGTTTGTTGATGTCTATATGTAAACTACACTTGGCTGGCCTCATTCTTGATTTCTTCTCGGAGCTTGGATAGTATATGTATGTCATTTGAGTATTACTATTAAATTTTAACTAGCATGATGGTATTTATTTGGGCGTTGCATGTCCTTGATTCATTCTTGTAGAGCCCATTATTACCTGATATGCATTTGTGTTGAAATTCTCTAGGCATTGTAGGCAGGTACTTAAGCTTAACTAGCTATTGAAATTTTTGTACTTTTGGATAGGTTGGATGGGATGAATCAACAGCTGGTGAACGACCTAGCCGAGTGTCAATTTGGGAAATTGAGCCTGTTGTAACTCCTTTCTACATATGCCCACCTCCATTTTTCAGACCCAAGTTTCCCAAACAACCAGGGATGCCAGGTAAACCATATTTACAAGTTAACTAGATTCTTTATGAACAAGTTAATTTGTTCCTAGCCATGCTCATGATTTTCTTGGTGGTGATCCATGGGAGTTCCTTTTCAGATGATGAATCCGACATAGAGAATGCTTTCAAGAGAGCCATGCCTTGGCTTGGAGATGACTTTGGCATGAAGAATGCCCCAAGCTCAATTTTCCCTGGTTTGAGTTTAGTGCAATGGATGAACATGCAACAAAATAATCAGTTTCCAGCTGCTCAATCTGGATTTTTCCCATCAATGGTTCCTTCACCTGCCATGCACAATAACCTTGGTAGTGATGATCCGTCCAAGTTGTTGAGTTTTCAATCCCCTGTCTTGTCTGCGCCAGGTCTCCAGATAAATAAAGGAGCTCCACAAAACCAAGTTAGTCAAGTACAACAGCCAACTGTGGCATGGCCCCAACAGCAGCAGATGCAGCAATTATTGCATACTCCTATGACCCAACAGCAGCAAAGTCACCCCCAGCAGCAGCAGTTGCAGCAATTATTGCATACTCCGATAAACCAACAGCAGCAGAATCACCCCCAACAGCAGCAGTTGCAGCAAAATCACTCCCAACAGCAGCAGCAGCAGCAATTATTGCATACTCCTACTAACCAACAGCTGCAGAATTACTCCCAACAGCAGCAGCGGGAGCAGCAACAACAGCAAGAGCCTCAGCAGCATCAGCAGCTACATCAACAGCAACCACAACCACAACGGCAACAACAACAGCAACAACAGTCATGTCAACCGGCTCTTGTAAATAATGGTGCCATTGCTTCTAACCAGATCCCAGGACAAAATTCGCAGCAACCAGTTATGTTCTCTCAGCTTCAACAACAGCAATTACTAACAGGCAATGCCCAGTCCCAGCAAACTGTTCATTCTTCTTGTAAGAATTCATTTCAGTCGACAGTGGGACCACAAGACTCACAGCTTCAGCAACAATTGGAACCACAATCGAGCCTTTTACAAAGGCAGCAGTCAGTGCAGTTACAACAGTCCCAACTGCAATTCATGCAACAGAACATGTCACAGAAAGTACAGCAGCAACCACAAGTACAACAATCATCACATCAGGGCATCTCAGAGCAACAGCTCCAATTGCAGTTGCTACAGAAATTACAGCAACAGCAGCAGCAACAATTACACTCCCCACCAAGCCCACTTTTGCAGCCTCAACTGCTACAGCAGCAGCTGGCCCATCAACAAAACCAGCAATTACAACAGTTGCCTCTTTCTCAGCATCACCAGAAAAGCAACAGCTTCTCAGCGGACAGACTTCTCATTAGCAACTTCTCAACTCCATCAGTGATGCAGGCACAACATATTTCTTCTATCCAAGTCCAGAGCCAGCAGAAGCCGCTTACCGCAATCAGAAGCCATTCTGGTCTTACAGAAGGGGATGGTCCATCATGTTCAACCTCCCCTTCTACAAATAATTGCCAGATGTCCCCATCAAACCTCTTGAACAGGAATCAGCAAGGAACAACCATGTTGTTGGGGGATTCAGTGACAGAACCTGCTAGTAATTTGGTTCAGGAGCTTCAAAGCAAGTCTGATATCCGGATCAAACATGAGTTGCCCAGCTCAAAAGGACCAGACCAGTTAAGATATAAAGGTACAATCACTGACCACTTGGAAGCTTCATCTTCAGGAACATCGTATTGTCTGGATGCTAGCACAATCCAGCAGAATTACGCACTCCCTGCCTTCTGTTTGGATGGTGATGTTCAATCACATCCACGAAACAATCTTCCTTTTTCAGCTAATATTGAGGGATTGGCACCTGACACTTTGTTGTCAAGGGGATATGACTCTCAAAAAGATCTTCAGAACTTACTGTCTAATTATGGTGGGACACCAAGAGATATTGAGACGGAGTTATCTACTGCTGCAATCAGCACTCAGTCATTTGGGGCGCCAAACATACCTTTCAAGCCTGGGTGCTCAAGTGATGTTGCCATAAATGAAGCTGGAGTTTTAAGCAATGGATTGTGGGGAAATCAGGCTCAACGTATGAGAACGTATACAAAGGTTTGTCACTCGACTGAACTCTTTGCTTTATTCCTTTTGAAGTCAGGTGCATAGTAGATTCATTTATTAATATAAAATGGTCTTATGATGTTCTCCAATTTCATTCTTTGATGTGTAACATTTCAGAGTAAGAATATGTGATTAAGGTCAATATATGTGATATAATTTCATTATCTACTTAAAAATTCCTTTGCCTATACCACTTCAAACTTAAGGTTCAAAAGCGTGGATCTGTGGGGAGATGTATTGATGTCACCCGTTATAAAGGCTACGGTGAGCTCAGGCATGATCTAGCTCGCATGTTTGGGATTGAAGGGCAACTAGAAGATCCACAGAGGACTGACTGGAAACTTGTTTATGTAGATCATGAAAATGACATACTTCTAGTTGGTGATGATCCATGGGAGTAAGTCAAGGAACCCTGCAATTGCAATATTAATATCTTTTTGCTTTTCCGATTGGTCTTTTTTCTCAAATATTCATTTTTTAATTTCTTTCAGGGAGTTTGTGAGCTGTGTCCAGAGTATAAAGATACTATCATCTGTTGAAGTACAGCAGATGAGCTTAGATGGAGATCTGGGCAATGTTCCAGTCCCCAATCAAGCTTGTAGTGGCACTGACAGTGGAAATGCATGGAGAGCACCGTATGATGATAACTCTGCAGCCTCATTTAATCGGTAAGGGTTCTCGGATTGAAATGATCAGGTCTTGGATTGATGGATTCCCATCTGGCTGGCAACTATGAGCTGTAATTGATGTGGACAAAATCCCTTCTCATGAGATACTTGATACAACAATCAGAAAAATGTATGAATTCATGGAGGGATGTATTTGCTCCTTCCCGAGTATGGTTCCACGGGTTGAGCTCCTTGTATAATTGCTTGTAGAGGGTGACCTAGAGCTCACAAGGATTTTTGATGGCATATAGCGGAGTACACACTGATGTACCGATTTGACATTCATTTCTTACTCATTTGTAAATGCTTTCGTAGAGAACATCAAAGGGACGAAATATATACCTGTAGTTATGACTCCGACAGGGTAATGGCACCAAGTTTTATGCCATTTCTAACTTCAGCAGCTATTGCTTGCTAGTCTTCCATGATGGTATTGGTAACAACCGCACCTTTTTTATCAGTATTAATCAGAATGTTAATATATTTGTATTTGCACCAATAAATTCCACGTGTAATTATGTGCAATTGCGAGTAAATCCAATTTATCCTTATTATTCCGAGCAGGGAACACTACTATCTTGTATGTGGGATTAAATCTCCAATGTGAGAAGCTTGGTATATCCGATTTAACATTATAAATGGCACTTGACCATAATATCTTGGATTTACTCGCCACCACAGACCTGAAACTTTTCGCACCACCAATCCAACGATAGTTTTATTTCCCATTATCACTTTATCCAAGCTTAAACGAAAATTTAAGCACCAATACTACTCTTGAAAACGAAATTGCTTGAACTGCAATCATTATATTTCGAGTGTGATTACATTGAAAAGTACAGAAGTGACATCCGGATCCCTTGAAACAATGTAATCAGCAATGTCTTGGATAAACTCAGCGAGACATTTGAAAATACAAATTGATCACATCTAATTGGACACCTAAGAAAGTATGGCAATGACATCTGAAGCCCTCAAAGCTATGTACTCAGAACCGTCTTTGCCCTTGAAGTCATTCCCCGCATACTTGGAGTACAAAACTGTGCTCCCCTGGGTGATGGATAATGGTTTTCTGTTCCCTTCCTCATCAAGAGTACCAGACCCAACAGCAATCACCTGTTATACATCGGAGGCCAAACATGAGCTACAATAGCAGGGATGCCATGGGCTAAAATGAAAAATGTCAGAACTTGCAAGCCCTTACCGTGCCAATCGATGGTTTCTCCTTGCTTGCCTCTGTCAGCAACAAGCCTCCAGAAGTCTTTTCTTCAGCCTCAGCAACCTGCATTGGTTTACAGAGGTAAAACACCATCATTAACCTTTGGGTTCAAACATACGCCGAGGAAAGTAGCTAATGTACCGCATCATGGAGAGTGAGTTAGAAAATGTAATAAAATTCACTATAGCAGCGTAGTGCTGGATGTATAAGAGTATGTCCCATGGTATCTACCACTTTCACCACAGAGAGGGAGAGACACTCGGCTAACTATGATAAAAGCCAAAACCATGTAGGAACTGCATCTCTTTCTGAATATATTAATAAATGCCTTAATAATTAACCAAAGGCTTAGACCCCTTATGTGACCCTTTAAAATTTTACTTCAAGCACCGACTCCTGTAATATTATATGCAAGAGTAGAACATTTAAATGGGAAACAGACCTTGATCAAGACTCTATCATTAAGGGGCTTGAGATCCTTCACGTCATCTGTTTCAAGAATACCAACTATGTCATCATCCTTCAGTATAAGATGCTTCGCACCATTGAACTCCACCTCTGTCCCAGCGTACTTGGAATATACAACTTCAGCGCCAGTCTATAAATGGAAAGAAGCATTCAGTAAACATGAAATCTAGACAATGATTCACCATCAACTACAGAGGAGTGTGTTAAAATCATCTTCACCTGCACACTGATGCCCACTTTAGCCTTCCCAATTGTTTTACCCTCTCCAACAGCAACCACCTCACCTGCTTGGGGCTTTGTCTGAGCTGAGGTTGGAAGTAAAATTCCACCACCAGTTTTCTCTTCCATGGTACTGATCTTCACAAGCACTCTGTCACCCAATGGCTTAATTGAAGTGTACTGCAGAATTGGATCAGAAAACAATCGTCAGATAAAACACAAACGGCATGGAAATGACAAGTTAAATAAAGGAGATAAGTTAACACACCTCCCTACCCAACAAACAATAATTCCATAACCCAAACATTCTTTTGGTTAAATAGGCATAGTTAACTTAAAACATGATAAACCTACCACAAGTAGTATAACCCTTGTATAGAACAAATTGACAGGTTAATGATAAACCCAATGATTAATACCATTTTCAAAGAATGAAAATGTTTAACGGCTAAAAACAATCTATTACTTGAATAAATTTATTCTACAATCACAAAGAATTTCACCACAACCGAACTACCAAAGTCAATCTTAGTTTTGGACTTCCAAAGAAACCAGCCCAAATAAGGATAACCCATTATTCAAATCATTATCATCACAAAAGTGCACATACAAATTTGAAAACATGTCCAAAAGTAACAAACTTTTCCAACAAAAATCCATACTTTATACGACCCATTTACGCATATACTAATGAGTATTGACCCAAACAAATCAACTACTGGGCTAAAGAAAAGAGAAATGAACCAGACTGAGTTTGATAACAGCAATGGATAAAGAAATGAGAAGAAGCAACATAATATTCACCTTAGGCGCGACTGTAGTGGCAGCCTTGACGACAAGACCACGGAAGGACCTCTGGCTCACAAGCGCTAATCCTATTGGAGATCCAAACTTGACGTTTGAAGGTCTGAGCCCTTCAAACGACGCCAGGTTCCTCGCCGAGATTGACGATGCTGTCAGCTGAGCTGTGGCCATTTCTGGGTACACCCAAAATGACGTAATTCAGCACAAAAATGAAGAAAAAAAAACGTATTAATCCGAAAAAATTCATAGGCCTAATTGAGCAAAACGCAGCTATACATGCTTGAAACGACGATGGAGAGACAATTACCTTTCAGAATTAGAACGAAAAACCGAAATAGAGAGAAGAGGAGGGCGAGAGAGCTTAGTGGCTTGCTGGACTGAAGAAGATAAAACCCTAAACTTTGGACTTTGCACTTTGCAGGCGGGTTTTATCAGATAATAAAAGACTCTTCTAGAACTCTTTTCTTTTTTCTCTTGTGCCGTGATTTCACGCGCGTCCTCCATTTGGGTGGGCCAAGTTGGCACCCTAGAGGATTCTAGAAACATGGGCCTTGATATACCCAACAACAATGGACATGGAGTGGGCTTTGTTTACTCCTCTGTGTACACCATATAGTTGGGCTATTGGGCAGCACAGTTTAACATTCCTAATGGGCCGAAGGAGCCCATCATTCCTTCAATGTGCTAAACAGCTAGTGGTTGGGCCATCATCTACTTGTGTGCTATCTCTCTCTCAGTTCTCAAGTTTTTTATTACGTCGGATGCATGGTCAAATCTCAATCATAGGCAACTTGTTGGCAAATGGCAGGTACGGAAGGCAAACCAAAAAGTTAATTCACAGCAAATGAATGTATCCTTGTAATTTGTATAATATTATTGCAAAGGAAAGTAGAGTGATCGTAGCTAGCTATAGAAAACTCGTTGTATCCAAGTCATATACTCATATGCACCTTGAGAATTGAGATTAATTTCAGGTAATAAGTCGCCCACCAGGTGCTATGTACCCAGAATGATTTAAAGTCGCCCACCAGGTGCTATGTACCCAGAATAATTTGTCCTACTTATAATCAACTCAAAGCTGTACTTTTCTAAAGTTGCTCAGATTTTAAGCAAACTTAAGCCATGCGGCGTGTAAACGCACACAATGTGTGACTGGAGTAGACTAGACACTTAGACAGTGACCAGTGTGAGGATTACAGGACAAAATCTTGAATTTAAACTTAAGCATTGCGTAAGCGTGCCTGCGTGGGATGCGATCGATATTTGAATATTTGTAGTACGTAATACACTGTAGACGCGTAGTTGAATATTTGTTCATCTTCTCCCGCTGACGCTTCAGACAAAGGGTTGACCCTTTGATTTAATTTATAAATCATGATGCTTATGTTTGAGCTGACGCATATATTATGGCTGCTCAAATACTCAATAGCTAGCTACCTCCTGGGACTACCGCCACTTCGGAAATTAATCAATAACTAAGAGTCTAAGACAAACACTCATTAAATTTATTTATTCAATTTTATCCCCCAACTCTCCAAGTGATCTAGTAATAGCTAGGGATGGCAAAAAAATTTCTCCTCTCAAAATTTTTCCGGTTTAAATTTAGGCATAAATTCAATTTACAAACATAACTATATATACTATTTCAATGAGATTCACAAACTTTCAAATATTTCAAATATATACCTGATTTATTATGTAAATTGAAAAATATAATTTTGTCCATCAATTTATTGAAAAATCAGTTAAATGTCAGTTTCACCTATGCTAACGGGGATTAATTGACGACGTGATACCAACTCAGCATACATTTCCCGCCAAATGAGCAACACATGTTCACTTAACACGAGCTTGCACATTCATCACATGTTTCCCGCTCGTCGAACACTCTCATGACCATTTAGTCTCCCAAAAATATCACGTTTTCTCCTAAATTTCAATATAAATCTCTCACTTGTGTTCAACGAGCGAGAAAGAGATGATAAGTTTGTGGACACGTGTCAGGGGTTAGGTGGACCTGTGTCGCTACGGGTCCACCTAACCTTTGATACGGGCTCACAAACTCTCTCTCTCTATTATTATTATTAAATTGTGGGCTTGTGTCGCTCATTTGGCGGGAAATGTTTGCTGAGATAGCGCCACATCGCCAAGTAATCCCGGTCAGCAAAAACTAAGCTGTCATTTAACTGATCTATCAACGAATCAATGAATATAAATTTATTTTTCAATTTAGATAATAGATCGGGTGTATATTTGAAATATTTTAAAGTTTATGAATCTCGTTGAAATAGTTTATATAGTTATGTGTCTAAATTGAATTTATGCCTTAAATTTATTACGATTTAAATTTATTAACCATTATATGACATACATATAGATCTACCGTCTACGTTACAGACTAATGCATGGCAATATATTATTTATTCAGATGTTCAGTCTAATCCTCATTTATTTTGAACGTATAAAATATTGATATATGTACTGACACATTAATTAAAATTAAAATTAAAATGAATAGCTTAAAGAGTATAACATTATTAATTTTTTATTTCAACTTTAGAGGCTTAGAACGTGTGGGTTTGAACTTTGAAGGACTAATTAAGGAGTTGAATTGACAGTATTAATGCTACTTGCTAAGTTGCCAGTGGATTAATAGCTTTCCCAAGCCATCATGCTTGTTTTTGGTGGTGGTTTGAGCCTTTGAGGTCACGGTTTTGGACTTAATTATTCTATAGTGTGTTTATTATATTAATAAGAAGGGGAATATGAAAGTAAGAATCATGTGCTAGCTTCTTTTAATTTTAATATTGGCTGCCTCTTATTATATTAGATTGATTTGGATGTTCAATTCCCAATGAACATAGAATCCCTCTTGTTACTAAACTGTACTTAACTTTGGTGGAATTTACTATTGGACACAGAATCCTAGTTGTTCCTAAACTATACTTTTTGTGTTGGATCAGTGATATCATTTCCTTTTCACATAAAATATTAAGACTTGAATCTTCTGAAAACTTTCTAAGCCTAATTATAGCATATATATTTGGAATAAGATGTGGTATAATAACTTAGCGTGTAGACGTGGGTGTTATGAATTTATCTAAATTGTAATATATTTTTATATATAAAAAGAGTATGGTTAGAGTCACAAATTAAGTTTAGTAATTTATTTTGTTCACCATATAATATTGTAATACTTTATTTTTAGCATAAATTCAATTTAAACATATAACTATATATGCTATTTCAACGATATCCACGAATTTTCAAATATTATATACTTGATTTACTATGTAAATTGAAAAATAAAATTACGTCTATCAATTTATTGAGAGATCAGTTAAATGTCAGCTTGGTTTTTGCTAACGGAGATTAATTGGCGACGTGCCACTAACTCAGCATACATTTCATGCCAAATAAGCAACACATGTCCACTTGACACGAGCTCACACATCCATTACCTCTTTCCCGCTCGTCGAACGCTCTCCTAACTATTTAGTCTCCCCAAAAACATCACGTTTTTCCCTAAAATCGAATATAAATCTCTCACTTGTGTTCAACAAGCGAAAAAGAGATGATGAGTTTGTGGACTCGTGTCGCTCATTTGGCGGAAAATGAGCAACACGGGCCCACAAACTCTCTCTCTCGATTATTATTATTAAATTATGGGCATGTGTCGCTTATTTGGCGGGAAATGTTTGTTGAGATAGCGCCAAATCGCCAAGTAATCCCGGCTAGTAAAGGCCAAGCTGTCATTTAACTAATCTCTCAACGAATCAGTGGACATAAATTCAGTTTTCAATTTAGATAATAGATCGGGTGTATATTTGAAATATTTTAAAGTTTATGGACCACGTTACAATAGTTTATATAGTTATGTGTCTAAATTGAATTTATACCTTTATTTTTTAAGTTTCATTTATTTATAACAAATTAGATAGGAACATGTAACATGTACAATGACACATACTTTATAACTAAATTTGGTCAACATATTTAAGCATTATTGTAATTAAAAATGTAGCACTTATGAGTGAATTTTGGTGTGTCTGAAAGCCTGGAAGGTATAGAGCATCATCAGTTAAGGTACGAAACGATTGATTCCAATAGAGACAAATAACTCTAACCCATCCTAACTCACCAAGCAGATCCACGACGTAATTAATTTCTTGATCCATGTCGAAAACACACCTTCTGAATTTAATAAATATTCGAGTTCTCTTTTTTTTTTTGGTAAGAATTATATATGTATTCATTTTGTAGAAATATTTTAGGTCTATATATAGCACTTGAAGTTTAATATTTAATGGGGAATGCTATTTACCTTATCTTTTTTATATTTTTTTATTGACTTTGTCCTTCATTTTTCTTATTGTGCCGTTTAATTCTACGATCAAAATCGTTCATTTTTCAAATAAATTTTTAAAAATAATTAACTAAATTAAAAATTGTTTGGTCATCTAATTATTACTAAAATTATCTGTTTATTTAATTACAGTTACATAATCAAATAATTTATAATTTAATTATTTTTTGAAAATATAATCGTTAAAAGATGATAAAAAAATTGAACGGTTACGATTATAAAAATATACTGTAAAATGAGAAAAATAAAAAAAAAACATAGAAAAAGAGAAGTTAGATATCATTTCTCATATTTATTAATTTTGTTTCTTTCACTTAGCAATAAACTGTTGGGGATTGAGATTTTATTTTATTTAATGAGAAAATTGGGGCATGAAGGCATGAGGAATAAAAGACACACGTGGTCTAAACCTTGTTAGTTGTTCTTGCCCCCACCCCGCGTAACCAAGTAATAGAGCTCCCTACACTGGCCACGTGTCCAGATCCTCCTCCCTCTTACGCGCCTAAACAGTGTTGACCACCACAGTCCTCAGTCAAAAACTCGAACACACACAGACCCCCATACACCCCCACATATATAGACACACAGAGCCGCAAATTCCATTATCAGCTCCAAAACAACAAAACCTCAAACAATTAACACAACACACAGACAATCAAAGTCAATTCATTTCTTTTCTTTTTTTATCCAAACTCAAAGACACACATACACTAAAAACAACAACAAAAGTCGAATTAAATCGATGGTGAAGCAGACGATTGCGAAGCAGCAGCAGCAACAACAGCCCTCGGAGCGAAGCGACTCCAAATACAAGGGGGTCCGAAAGCGCAAGTGGGGCAAATGGGTATCCGAAATCCGGCTACCCAACAGCCGCGAGCGAATCTGGTTGGGCTCCTACGACACACCCGTCAAGGCGGCGCGTGCCTTCGACGCGGCCCTTTTTTGCCTCCGCGGCAGCACCGCCAAGCTCAACTTCCCCGACAACCCTCCCGACATTTCGAACGGCCGGTCGCTGACGCCGGCAGAGATTCAGGCCGAGGCGGCGCGCTTCGCGAACTCCGAGCCGCCGATGCAGAGCCACTCGGATCAGTACATGTCGGAGATGCAGGCCGAGTCTCCGTCGGTGTCGGAGGGGAGTGGGACGGGTCTCATGGATAGTGACTTTCACGTGAGTAATACTCAAAACGACACGTCGTTTGCGGACTTGTTTCGGACTTTGGGTTCGGGTAATTACGCCACCGAGTATGGGTTGTTTCCGGGTTTTGATGATCTAGACGGTCAGTTCTTCAGTCCAGCAACGGCAGCGCCAACGCCAGCCGTTGATCATTATTATGCAGAG
Source organism: Dryas drummondii (assembly GCA_003254865.1). Taxonomy (NCBI): domain Eukaryota; kingdom Viridiplantae; phylum Streptophyta; class Magnoliopsida; order Rosales; family Rosaceae; genus Dryas; species Dryas drummondii. The sequence goes on along the minus strand of QANW01005099.1, from coordinate 2,368,612 downwards.
GAGAATTTTGATGGTGTTATACCAGCTCAAGAGTCGTTCCTTTGGAATTTCTAAAGACGTACACACAAAAACACACACGTAATTAATTAGGTAAGTAATTAAATAATTAATTAAAAAAAATTACGGGTCGGAGCTCCGGACAGTTTTAGTTTCTGGAACTTTAATTACCCGGCAATGGATGAACCAATTTTTGTGCGGCCATCCAGCTTTCTAATGCGTATAGGGAAAATTCTTCCATGTATTTATTCATTGAATTAAATTTAATTTAGAGTGAAATTATTTTATTCATGAGCTCTCTCTAATATTTTATTTTAGATAATACATGCACGTGTTCAACAAGGCATGGTTTATATGCAAAGTAATAATATCCCAAATCCAAATCCAGAGGCCCACAACAAAGACCCCACCTATTAAGTATCAACCACGTGCTGGCTTTTTCTATATATCCAAATCCAACTATCCAACCCAACAGTGACGTCCATTGCCTACCTGGCCCACTTCTCACAATTAGGCATGATTTAATTTATTTGTGAATGTGACTCGAACAACCCAATTCCTTCACTTTGATCTCTTTCTATCTATGTTACATCATATGACAAATCAGAATTAGTAATGTTAAGGGTATGGGGGTACAACATTTGTGTAACAATTTTCAACCGACTCAATGGCAGATCTATAAATTTTTCTTGCAAAAGAGATTGAGGAAAATTTTCATATATATTTCTTTTTATTTGAGAATGAAATTTTCAAATATTTCCTATTACCCATCAAACATCTTTCCCGTTTCTTTAAAGAAAAAAAAAATGAAAGAAACTTAGTATATTAGAACAATTTAATGTGTACAAATAAATGTAAATGCAAATAATCTTTTAATCTAAAATCCAGTTAAATTATTTGTACAAATTTAATCCGCTCTTCACCACCTCCACCTTTTTAAGTCATCAGTAGATTTTAGTGCAAATTTGATGAGTCTAAGCAAAGGAGGTTGAAGATGAGGATAAAAGCTTGTGAGTTTGTGAGATTAAGAAAGTTATTAAATGAGGCAGAGAGGGAAGGAGGGTGTGTTTCGGAGGAGCTTAGGGCCTTGAACTAGTCCTAAACCACTAGCTTAAAATTGAAGTTATATGACTGGAAACTGGTTGGTGATGGGTAGAGTCAGGAGTGGAGCCATATGTAATATATATGAACCCAAATACGAATGTAGCATGTGCTTGAAGCCTTGAACGTACGCAAATACGAATGAATTAATTGATGACAAGAAAGAAGGAGAATTATATATAGGAAGTAGGAATTTTATTGATTTGCCAAATAGAGTAGTGCTTTTGAGCACTCACTACAAAATGCCACCAACTCTAATCTAGGTCTAGCTACTCCTTTACATCAAGCAATCTAAACTAGCTAGTACCCAACTGATCTTATACTCGAAATTATTAACCAAAACCTAACTCTCCTAATCTAGAAGAAAAAAACATGAATCTCTAGCAAACAGCCTCCACAGCGAGTCTCTTTACAATGTCACCGCAATTTGTAGCACCAAATGTGTCTATAGAAATATCGATCGAGCACTTTTCTTTACCAACACACTCCTTTTGAATGATGGACAATGAATTTGCCCCATCACAGGTACCTTTCTCAAATGATCCACAAGCACCTTGTGGGTTGCCAAAGCTGGCAAACTTGATTGCTGAGATGGGACGATTTTGGCATGCCAATTCCAGTGTATGGTTCTCATAGGCATTTGCACAAACAGTTCCAGTTGTGACGGTTTGGAAATTTACAAGAGATGGGTTGCCACCAAATTCCTCAAACAGAACAATTGAGTTCTCAGCATCTTGCAAAAAGGATCGTGGAACATGATACCTTCAACACCATTAACAGAGTCAAATAAATACATGAAAGAGCTAGTATCAAATAAATAACAAGTATTAAAACTAATGTACTCATACCATCTCTGAGTAGGTTTGCCACAATTGTACACACATTTGTTGTTATCATATGGACCACGGTAGTCACAAGCATCAAGACTACAACCATCCTCAGCAGCCAAATAGGATGGCCAATATCTCCCAATGCTATGCCCATTCACCCAAGCATGACCCTTACCCAAACCTTGTAACTCCACCACTACTGGGTCATTTCCCAAAGGAGCCTTGAAACTTGCCTTGTACCATGTCATCCTCCTGTTTACTGCTAAATTTTCAGCTGACCACAATGCAGCATAGCGAGAGTCGGAGCTAAACAGCTCTTTTGTCAAGCCATCCAATCCCACCTTGTACCCCCATTTGTGTACGGTCAAATCTTTTTCAATCGTCTCATCGCCATTTCGTCCCACCAAAGCAACAGGACCAGACACTCCAGCTTGCCACAGATCATATCCTCCTCCATAGTTCTGATCACAATAATTAATTCAAGGATTTATTAATATATAAATGCCACAATTAATTCACAAGTTTTAGTTAGCACTTCTTGGAAGGACAATGCTGTTAATTAGTACGAACCGGGAATCCAGTAGTAACGCTAAGCAATGAAATTATGTTCTTTCCGGGGTTTAACTTGACATTTTCCTCGTAAACCTTGTTGTTAGAATCCCATTGAGAACCTGTTTTGATTAGGAAAAGTAAACAATTATATGATGAAAAAAATTATAAGTAATACTTAAAATATGAACATTAATGGATAAGATTATGATGTCTTAATTACCAAGATATTCTCCATTGACATATGCATGTAGAATGAAACCAGTGGCACCATTGACTCTCAGTGTCATGTTATTGCTCCAAATGGGATCTTCTTTCTTGAGATGAACACTGCAAAATATCCAACATAATTCATTTAATATAATTAACGTTGTTAATTGATATCATTATAACAATTAAAAAACAATAATTGATACCTTGTCATGTACCACAGATAATCACTAGCATCATCTGCAGCATCCTTTTGATCTATAAGTTTATTTGCAAAGACTTCTCCTTTTCCATGAAGTCTGGTGTTGTCAATGCTCTCAGGCCTCCACAACCAACCAAGAGATTCAGGTTCACTCTCAGCCTTGTTTGCCACCTTAACTTTAACTGTGGTTTGAGTGTTCACCTAAAAAAACAAAAACAAAACAAGAACTGCATAATAAACAAGTGGAAATGTTGTTGTTAGACTGTGAATTTGGATCGTTGATTATGTTGATACCTTTGCGGTGTTATATCCTTCGTTTTTGCAATCGGGAAGAATGCTAACAGACCAAGCTGGAATGGTGTATGTGTTTCCTTGGAAAGTGATTGAAGCATCCGAACTACTATTTGCATTGGCTAAGAAACAGCTCGATGACTCCTTTGTTGCATACACAGTGGCCTAAGATGCATACAAATAAATGTAAACATCATTAACTTATAGTGTCCATTTGAAATTGTATGCATAAAACATGAATTAGTACGTTTGTGTAATTCGAAATTATAATTAACTTACTGTAACAGAGTCATCAAATGTTGTGGTGTTAACATCGCCGTGAGTGAGGGTGTACTGCATTGATTTCAAAATCTCATGAAGTTCTTTCAAATGCCCCCATTTGGGTTGATTCAAGTTACCATATTCATCAAGAGGAGCATCATAATCATAAGAAGTGGTAATGGTTGAAGCTGCTGTTCGACCGAAGTTTGTCCCACCATGATACTGGAAGAACACAATAACGTAGATAGATAGACTGTGAATCTGGACCATACATTTGAGAATTTGCATAATTAAGAAACAATTTTAAATTAATGTGCCAATTACCATGTAATAGTTCTGGAATGTGCCCCCAGTTTGGAAAAACCTTGCAACCGCGAAAGCAAGATCCTCAGCAGTTCTAAGTGGGTCTTTACCACCCCAACTCTTAAACCTGTGCAAATTGTATAAATAATTTAGCAAATCTAAATTAAAAGAACGACTATACGTCTATACCATATGAAATATTTTTATGTAATATTGATCAAGAGATTACCAGCCAGTCCAATTTTCAGTCCACATTTTAGGAATGTTGGGGTTCTTTGGTGTCCAGCTATCACAGTACCAGCCATTGCATGTGTTTATCTGATAATAAAGGATGTAATTAAACAATCATTTATATAATAACATCAAATTACTGAATGATTATTTCTTTAAAAGTTTAGAAGAGTAAATTGTACCATTGATTGGGGAGCATCATCTTGTTGGCACATAATCCATGGGACTCCAATGTCAAGGGATTGGGCAAAGTTTGCACACCACTCAATATAGGCTTTCCCAGCATCTCCATAATATGATTCTATATTCCCATATTCATTTTCAATCTAACAAAATTATACATAAAAACTTAATTAATTTACCACCAGAAACATACATCCTTGTAAATTTTATAAACAAGCCCAGACAACAATATATATACCTGAGCTATAATAATTGGGCCTCCTTGGGATGCAAAAAGTTTCTCTTGTTTCATCATATTAACAATCAAGGTGGTGAAATTCTTCATCTCATTCTAAAAAATAAAAGTACATTCAACAAAGAAGTTTTGAGTGTATATGACAAAATCTAAATAAGGTTACAGAAACTGAAAGTCATTGTAAGTACCATAAAGACATCATTTGCAGTTCGAATCTCACAACCAGGCAAGTTGTGCAACCAAACAGGAAGTCCTCTGTATATTGATAAAAACATGCAGTCAGTCACACATTGTATTTGAGATAAAAACTTTCATTTATGAAGATTAAGAATTAAAATTTTGATTGAAAATAAAATGTACCCAAAGTTCCATTCAGCACAAACATATGGACCAATTCGAAGAACAGCATAAAGTCCTTCATCTTGAACAGTTTTGAGAAACCTAACAAGGTCAAGGTTGCCTGTAAAATCATATTGACGACGAACTGGTTCATGTGCATTCCAAAACACATAAGTCTCAATTGTATTCAGTCCACCATCCTTTGATTTCTTAATCAAGTCTGGCCACATCTGCATGTGTACAACATAATAATTATGACTCAATGTTGGCAACCAAAAAAATTACATAATTTCTTTTAAATTGAATAAGTATTAGAAGAAAATAAGAGGGTTCGTCCGTTTACTTGTGGTGTGCTTCGAGGATAGTGAATCGAACCAGAGAGTAAAACTCTGCGTTTACCATCAATGGTGATGGCTCTTCCATCATGAGACACTTCGATGGCATTAGCAACAAAGTTGAGAATGATCAGAGAAAAACAGAAACAGAAGGCAAATGTAAAAGGTTTAGAGAAAGCCATCATTTGTTGAGTAGCTAAGTAAAACACAAGTGTGCATGAATGGTGAAGAAGTGTCCTGTATTTATAAGCATTGGTGGGAACAAATTAACAGCAGAAAAGATACGATCAAAATGTGATTCTTATCGCAATCTTTTCCAAGGTTTATCTTAATTTGAATTGGATAATGACTGAGTGAGTTTGCAAATAATAGAGTTAGATATGTTTGTTAGTTAGAACTACCATACGTAATCCAAAATGGATAATGTTCTTTTGTTAAAGTTATTTACTTTGAGAAGAACTTGCATGTCCCGGAGATACCAACATGTGGTATCCCCATCCTCCCCCCCCCTCTCTCTCTCTCTCTCTCTCTCTCTCTCTCTCTTCTCTCTCTCCCGTGACACCAGCATGTCCCTATCACGGGACTAGGGATGGCAACGGGGCGGATTCACCAATACCATACCGCCCCACCGAGTAATTGGGTTCCCATCGGGGGTATTCGGGGCCCCTATTATTTTTTAAAAAAATAATTTTTTTTTAATTAATAACATACCAAATTAATATAAATATATAATATAATAGATGAAAAGGCATGTTGATTTTAGGTACCAAATTATAATATTTTTTTTATTTTAACTACCAAAACATTTATGTCATTTTACTTTAGGTACCAATTTTAAAAAACATAGTTATATCGAGATTTGTTGTTTTTTCAATATTTGTACGTAAAGCTTAAACTTTAATGTTTAGTCTTTGAATTATATGACTTTATCCCCTAAGCCTAAATCAAAAATATTAAACTCTTAAAAATTTTGAATTTTTATAAATTTGAAACAGTAACAGTTAGTACCTAGGTTAGTACTAGGTACTAACAAACTGATTTGTGATCTAATACAAAATGTCTTACACTAGGTTAGTACCTAAACTAAAAAAAATTAGTGTCTTACTGCTTTACTGAAAAACTATTGATATTTGGTATTTAATCCTAATTTTCTATAGATAAAATACATTAAAATTCATTATATTATATTACAATAACACTAAATCAGAAAACACTATTAAATGACATACAACAAAAATTAAGATAATAAATTAAAATATAATTATATAATATAATATTTTTATTAAGCGGGTATACGGGGTGGGGCGGGGACGGGATGGTATTACCATACCCGCTTAATCGGGGCGGGTCCTCACGGAGATTTTCGGGGGCGGAGAATTTTGTCATCCCTACACGGGACAAGCAAGTTATTTTCATTTACTTTTAAATCATAGTCCAAAAAGAATTATTTTAAAAAAAAAGAAGAGATAATATGAAAATTTTGTCAAATTGTGTACCTTGTATATATATTATCCGTCATATAATAGCAAGATTTGTCACAATTTTGTTCTTTTATTCAAATATGTCACCTAGACACACAAAAGACATCCATTAGAATTTTGCATATGCTAAAGTAATTAGCTACTCATGCACGTACTACTTAACAATATTAGGGAACCTTTCAGTATTGGATATTGACGGTGTTTAGCTGTTTCACTGGTACACCAAAAACACATTGTGGGGCATGATAAAGCAGACAACATTGTATTTGTGGGGCTCCCCTATTTTTCATGCCTGACATGGAAGTCATAATAAATTAAGTAATTAAGGACTTGTTAGATGAGAACCTAAAGCAATAAAGAATCCAGATAACATTGTATATGGTTTGTGTGTAACTTATACACAAACCATGCATATACAACAAAAAACAGGCCACCTCATAAAGTATCCAAAGAAATAGAATTAACTCCCTTGGACTATTTCACAACTGAGCTGAAACTCAGCCAAAATCTCTGAATTAATTTATAACTCTCCTCTAATAAAGACTTAAGCAAGTGATACTACATTACTAAAATTAATTAAAATTGTTAAGGGCCGATGTCTTATTTCTCCAGATACAAGTTTAAAGACCTGGTTTTGGGGTGTAATGTGCTTGAATGCAAATACATATAATTGATGACAAAAAGGAAAACTATATAATGGAAATTATAATTTTATTGATTTGCTGATCGAATAGAGTAGTTCCTTTGAACACTCGCTACAAAATGCAACCAACCGTAATCTAGGTCTAGCTACTGATTTACATCAAGCAACCTAAGCTAGCCCAAATGACCTCATACTAATTAAAAATTATTAATCAAAACAGAACTTAATTTCCTAATCTACAAGGAAAAGAAAATGAACTCTAGCAAACAGCCTCCACGGCAAGCCTCTTCACAAGATCACCGCAATTTGTGGCGCCAAATGTGCCGACAGAAACATCGATCGAGCACTTTTCTTTACCAACACAGTCCTTTTGAATGAAGGACAATGCGTTTGCTGCATCACAGCTACCTTTCTCAAATGATCCACAGGTGCCTTTCGGGTTGCCGAAGCTGGCAAATTTGATTGCTGAAATGGGACGATTTTGGCATGCCAATTCCAATGTATGGTTCTCATAAGCATTTGCACAAATAGTTCCAGTTGTGACAGTTTGGAAATTTACAAGAGATGGGTTGCCACCAAATTCCTCAAATAGAACCAATGAGTTCTCACCATTTTTCATAAAGGATCGTGGAACATGATACCTTCAACACAAGTAACAGAGAAAATCAATACAAAGATCATTAAAAATATCTAACTATACCCAATGAAAAATGAAAGATTAATGTTCATACCATCTCTGAGAAGGGTTGCCACAATTAAAAACACATTTGTTGTTATCATATGAACCACGGTAGTCACAAGCATCAAGACTACAACCATCCTCAGCAGCCAAATAGCTTGGCCAATATCTCCCAATGCTATTCCCATTCACCCAAGCATGTCCCTTACCCAAACCTTGTAAGTCCACCACTACAGGGTCATTTCCCAGAGGAGCCTTGAAAGTAGTCTGTAAAAAATATATATATACAAATATTATTACTTAATTAGTTTCTCAAAGCATTATAAAATAATTAACCAAAACTTGTATATAATTAATTAAATTAAGTTTCAATACCTTATACCATGTCATCCTCCTGTTTACTGGTAAATTTTCAGCTGACCACATTGCAGCATTGGAGCTAAAGAGCTCTTTTGTCAAGCCATCCAATCCCACCTTGTACCCCCATTTGTGTGCTGACAAATCTTTGACAATCGTTTCATCACCATTTCTTCCAACCAAAGCAACAGGACCAGGAAGTCCAGCTTCTATCACATCAAATCCGCCACCATAGTTCTGATCACAATTAATTCAAAGTTTTAGTTAAACATATAATCATTTATCATGAAGCACAGTACATTGCTAATTAATTAATACGAACCGGGAATCCAACAGTAGCACTCAGCAATGAAATTATGTTCTTTCCGGGGTTTAACTTGACATTTTTCTCGAAAACATAGTTGAAGACGTTGTAAGCAGCCCATTGAGAACCAAGATATTCTCCATTAACATATGCATGAACAATGAAACCAGTGCCATTGACTCTCAGTGTCATGTTCTTGCTCCAAATTGGATCCTCTTTATTGAGATTAACACTGCAAAAAATACATAATTAAATTAAGAAAACTAAAATAATTGATAGAAGAAAAAAATAAGATTAAAAAAAAATAATTGATACCTTGTCATGTACCACAGATAATCACTAGCATCATCTGCAGCATCCTTTTGATCCATAAGTTTATTTGCAACAACTTCTCCTTTTCCATGAAGTCTGCTGTTGTCAATGTTCTCAGGCCTCCATGACCAACTAAGAGATTCAGGTTCATTCTCAGCCTTGTTCACCATCTTAACTTTAACTGTGGTTTGAGTGTTCACCTAAAAAAACAATAGCTACATAATAAACAATCGAAAATGTTGTTAGACTGTGAATTTGGATAATTTAATTTGTTAATACCTTTGCGGTGTTATATCCTTCGGTTTTGCAATCGGGAAGAATGCTAACAGACCAAGCTGGAATGGTGTGTGTGTTTCCTTGGAAAGTGATTGTAGCATCAGAGCTGGTATTTGCATTGGCTAAGAAGCAGCTGGATGAATCCTTTGTTGCATACACAGTGGCCTAAAATGAATACAAATTAATTAATGTACACAACATTAATTTATTGTGTAAATTTAAAATTGCATATTGTATAAACCATGAATTAGTTTGTGTACTTACTGTAACAGAGTTATCAAATGTTGTGGTGTTAACATCACCATGAGTGAGAGTGTACTCCATTGATTTCAGAATCTGATGAAGCTCTTTCAAATGACCCCATTTGGGTTGATTCAAATTGCCATATTCATCAAGAGGAGCATCATAATCATAAGAAGTGGTAATGTATGCAGCTGATGTTCGACCGAAGTTTGTGCCACCATGATACTGAAAAAACACAAACCACACTATGAATCTAGACCACACATCAAAGGCCCGAAATTATACAATTTTAAACTAATGTGCCAATTACCATGTAATAGTTCTGGAATGTGCCTCCAGTTTGGAAAAACCTTGCAACCGAGAAAGCAAGATCCTCAGCAGTCCTAAGTGGGTCTTTACCACCCCAACTCTTAAACCTACAGAATGCATTATTGTGTGAGTAGTGAATGAGTGACATACCATATATATATAAACAGATCATCATGTAATATCCAAGAGCTTACCAGCCAGTCCAATTTTCAGTCCACATTTTAGGGCTGTTGGGGTTGTTTGGTGTGAATGAATCACAGTACCAGCCATTGCATGTGTTTATCTGATAATAAAGAAAGTAATTTAAAAATCAATTATACATACTAAAATTAATATACTGAATAATTTTGCATAATTTAGAAAAAGAAAAAGTAAATTGTACCATTGGTTGAGGAGCATCACTTTGTTGACACATAATCCATGGGACTCCAATGTTAAGGGATTCAGCGAAGTTTGAACACCAGTCAAGATATGCTTTACCAGCATCTCCATAATATGATCCCACATTCCCATATTCATTTTCAATCTAAAAGAATTAAACATAAACAAATTTAATTTATTTATTTAAATCTACAAATATACATCTCCGTAAATTATATAAGACAAGTCATATACCTGAGCAATAATAATTGGGCCTCCTTGAGATGCAAAAAGTTTCTCTTTTTTCATCATATTAACTATCAAGGTGGTGAAATTCTTCATCTCGTTCTGCAAAATTAAAGTAAGAAGGTTTAGAAATTTTTTAAAATCTGAATCAAGTTACAAAACGAAAAAAAAAAAAACAAAGTCATTGTGATGAGTAGTATTAAGGTACCATAAAGACATCATTTGCAGTTCGAATCTCACAGCCAGGCAAGTTGTGCAACCAAACAGGAAGTCCTCTGTACGCACATTAACAATGAGTCAGTCAGACACAACACAAAACTTAATTTGTGTAAAATCATAAAAATTTTGGTAGAAAATAAAATGTACCCATAGTTCCATTCAGCACAAACATATGGACCAATTCGAAGAACAGCATAAAGTCCTTCATCTTGAACGGTTTTCAAAAACCTAACAAGGTCAAGGTTGCCAGTAAAGTCATATTGACGACGAACTGGTTCATGTGCATTCCAAAACACATAGGTTTCAATGGCATCCAATCCACCATCCTTTGATTTCTTAATCAAGTCTGGCCACATCTGCATGTTCACATCATAATAATTATGATTCAATTTTGGTAACAAAATAACACATAAGGTTTTCTAATTGAATTAACATAAACAGAAAGTACGTAAGAGGGTCGGTCCATTTACTTGTGGTGTGCTTCGAGGGTAGTGAATTGAACCCGAGAGTAAAACTCTTCGGGTACCATCAATGGTGATGGCTCTTCCATCATGAGAAACTTCGATGGCTGTAGCAACGAAGTTGAGAAGGACAAGAGAAAAACAGAAGAATGCAAAAGTTTTGGAGAAAGCCATTGTTGATCGAGTACTAAAGTAAACAAAGTGTGAATGATGAATGATGAAGTAGTGCCCTTTATTTATAAGCGCATTTGTCAGTACTAATTAACAACAGATATAATCTTAATCAAACTATGAACCTTATCAAAATCTTTATCCAAATTTTATCTTACTTTGGATTTGAGTTAATGACAGATTGAGTTTAACAAATTTGGATGATGATAGACTTCTATCAGATACGTTTGTTAGACTCATATATGTTATCTAATTAAGATGGATATTCTTTGTGAAGTAAACAGTCAGCAAATTTTCATTTTATCAACTGATAATCTTTGACCAACAAAAATCAACAACAGAAAATCAAATCAAAATGTCAAAAGAGAATAATATTAAAAGGTTTAACGTACTTAGGATAATGTTAATACCACGTTAGTAAATTCATTCTGTAAAAAAAAAAAAAAAAAATTAATTAGGGGTAGCAATTTCCTTTCCAATTTTTTTTTTTTTTTAATTTTGCTTTCACGAATAATTTAACCTTCTATAGAGTTTGTGTCAAATTGTAGCATTAGGCTATTAGTTGCTTCTCCCGCGTTTTCCTTACTGGTTGTTGTTTTTGGTGGGCCATTGAAACGGCCCAATTTTTTCCATTTCTTTTTGTTTACCTTATCCTCTACAAGTCCACTCACCAAGCTGGGCTGTGGTTCATGTTACTCGACCCAGTACGAATGTGGGTTCATAGATTAAGCCCAATAGTTTTTTAACTTTTGAGCATTGATCAACTTGTCTAGAAAATTAGAAATAAGGACAATTCTACCACACAAATATGTATGATATAATAGAATGCTGGTCAGAGAAGTTTGTCTTTTGTTACAATATTCGTATGAGATTATACAACTATACTGTATATAATAATAAAAATTTATACCCTAGTTATTGAAATGTGAACTTATTAATATCTCAGAGTCAAAAGACGTCCACATTTCATGCGTGATTTTCGATTGATGAATTCATATTTATACTATTAAGATATAGATTTTATAACTATCAAAATCATATACCAACTCTAATTTGTTGTATCATAGACCAACTCTATAGAAGTAGAACTCTAACATATATTTTATCAAGGACACTCTATAGTGTCTATTGTATGGTATCATAGACCAAGTTGTATCATAGACTAAGGCTCCATTTGGGATTGCGGTGGAGAACCCAAAAGCTGTTGTGAATGACAATTCTCAATCACCTACACTCCTCACAACAAAAACAGAAAGCAGGTTTATAGGTGCTTTTGAAAGTTGCAGTGACTCACAACAACAATGAATATTTTATTTTACCTGTAATACTCTCATTGATTTCTATAATTTTTATTTGTTTATTTTAAATTAAAAAATATGTCCATTGTTAGTTATATTTTATATTGTGATATTTAATTATGATATTTTATTTATAGAATTAAAATTATAATATACCTAAAAAAATAATAGGCATACTTATTTAATAATGTTGTTCTTAGAAAAATTAATGTTAATACAAATTTGTAGTCAAAAATTTCAAAAACAAGTTAAAAAAATAAGTGAAATGCACTTTCAGCATCATGTCCATTTTAATAATTATACCAAACACTTTGATACTGTTTTTTGCACTCACAGCACTTTTGAAAACATAGTTTACCAAACACTCAACTGCTTTATTTTACAACTAACTTTACTTCACAACTGTTTTTTTTTTTACAGCAATACCAAAATAAAAATATTATAGTATCATAGACTCATACATCAACTCTATAGTATTGTATTATAAACAAATACTATCAAAATCATAGACCAACTCTAGGAGTTCATATTGTATAAGAGACCAACTCATACAACAACTCTATAGAAATAGAACCGTAGAACATATATAAGAGAGTAGCCAAAGTCCCATGGCCAAAAAAAAAAAGAGAGTAGCCAAAGTCCATACAAAGACAAAGTTGGGATCACTTTCAAACAATAAGGTGAATAAAAATGGGGTGTCGACATCTCACATCTCAAAATTATAATTAAAAACAAATAGTTGAAGTTGAAGCCTTGAAGGGTACTTGTTTTTTTTATTTTATTTTTCTAGAAATATATTTAAATTTTATTTTTGTTGCATGGAATTTAATAATTGAATGTTGTCACCATCTTGACGCCCTCTATAGCATAAATGATTCGGAGGTCATTGTCAGTGGGCTCTGGGTTGGACTCAGCTTCACGTGGCTCTAGCTCAGTAACCAATCATGGGCCGCCACATGTGATTTTATGGGCCCCGCGTGGTTATGGTATTTTGGACCTTTCTTATAAACTTGATATCATTATTTGGGCAACAGCCCACAGGTTACCAATGATGTACCCAAATGACAAAAATGCCCTCCGATATCAATATACCCAATTTTTGTGGCTGGAAATGGAATACAATTCAAAATCATTAGTATCACTATTATTCTAGTAAATTTAATAGTAATCCTTTCCTTTTCTTCTAGTACATTTGAATTAGTGTTGCGTTACCCTCCTCCTTCCTTCATAACAAAAAACAAAAGTGACCCTATTACCTACTTGAAGTGTTCATCCCCTTTTTTGTTTTTTTAAGTAAGAAGTGTTCATCCTTAACACATTCATCAAAAAATTTTATAATATCTTAAATCGTAATATAAATTAAAACAGTAATTAATTTTATTAAAAGTGTGTAGTACGAGTAATTTTTAAAAATTTAAAAATAAAATCATATTCCTTAACACATTCATCGATCAAAGTTTTTTTAAAATATCTTAAATCTTAATATAAAATTAAAGTAGTAATTAATTTTATTAAAAGCGTGTAGTAAGAGTGATTTTTAAAAATTAATGTGAAATATGATTGTGAACCGAACATTGATCATACATCAAGTCATTGATCTCACATTAATCTCATAAATCGTGTGCATTATAAAGTCTTTGAAAACTTATACATAATGAATCAATACTAAGATTTAAGGAGGAAATTTTTTTTTTTAATGAAACGAAACTTTTATTACTCAAAATAAGATATATATAAATCTTTTATAAGAACGTTTTAAATCAAATTAGGAGGCTCACGTAATCAGAGGCATCTATTTGTAATTGAGATTGCAAAATGAGTAAGTTTATGATCCACACTATTGGCTTGGCATAGAATATGAGATACCATAGTAATATCAAGTGACTTTAAGATAAAAATAACATCGTAAAAAATGCGTTTAAAGAAAGAAAAATCTTGTTTCCATTGAATTGTAGAGACAAGTGAGACAATATATTCAACCATTTAATTTAACACAACATTCGAAATTAATAAATATTAAACTAAATCTAGTCTTTGAATTAATTATTTCTCAAATTATGTCCTTTAGGTGAATATTTCTCTTCAACACATTTAGGATTTAGAATATAAGTGAGCCAATGCAAGGGCATTATAGTGATTTAGAGTAATAAGTGAACATATCTCTTATTTTCCCATAAAGTTGTCCTTTTATGGGAATATCACAATACAAGGGCATTACAGTGATTTAGAGTTTTAACAAGAAACCAGGCCTCATCCCTTTCAATGCCAGAAACGGGCCCTCAATTTCAGTGGGCTCTGCCACAGCTCCTTAGCGGTTTAGTAATAATTGGCGTGCTCAGTTGTTTTAGATCTTCGACACGTGCCCCCATCCAAACGGTGCTAATGCCCAAGGAATCTTTTGGTGGGCCAGGGGGTCCCCAATTATTGGAAAGGGACATTTTCTCTAAAAAATTGGCCTACTGACAAGTGACGTTTATTGCAATCTCTTTATAATAAGTAGAAAAAAAGTTAAAAAAGTAAATTGATTGAATGATTCATTTCATGGGAGTTTTAGAAAAACAATCACCCATATAATTCCAAACCCAAACAATGGGCTAAGTCCACCCACTCCATCATAAATTGGAGAGCCTAACACACATTTGAGCAGGCTTAAAATAGAGACTCCAACACTCAGCATTTTTCATTTTTCTTCCCAACATTAGACAAATTCATTCTATGTTCAAATTGGGAAAGAGACCCCTTCCAATGATCGGAAGAGTGTCCGAATTGTTAGTTTCCGGCAACCGGGTTGCCGGGTTTTTCGACGTGGGCACGACCAGCCCAAGAAGCCCATTGGACCTGAAGATGGGATCTTCTAGTCCCAGGGGGTTGAAGAAGTATGATCTTGGTGGGGTTGGGTTGGGCATAGTTGCTGCCTTGGAGAAATCTAGTCATAGTGGACGTGAAATTCTGGCAAAATTTGCAGTTTGTAGTCAAAATTTGAATCGATCTGACCCAGTTCCGGTGAGCTCTGTTCAAAACCGTGATGGGTTTTCAATGGGTGTTCCAGAATTTGAGGAGGACAGTATGGATGAGAATTATACCTATGTGACGTGCCATGGACGTAACAACAAGTCAGTCACTAAGGTGTACTATGATGGAGGTGACCTCAGAAGAAGAAGTAGTACTGGGCCAAACCATGGAGATGATTTGGATGCATGTAATAATAGGAACCTTGGTTGTGGTCCAGTGGAATCAGAAGTGTTTCCGACATCGGATTTTCTCAGTTCATGCCATATGTGCAGAAAAAAGCTCCATGGCAAGGATATATACATGTACAGGTACAAACCCATTAAGCCAATTACTTGTTCTTGTTGTTGGTGTTAAATTTTATGTTGATTATGTGATTAATATATGTTTGTGTGGTTTATAGGGGAGAGAAGGCATTTTGTAGCACAGAGTGTCGAGAAACACAGATAGTGATGGATGAGCGTAAAGAACAGTGCAGATCAGAAGCTTCAAGATCTGGGGATGTTCTAAGCTCATCTTATTCAAGAGATCAGATCTTCTTCTCTACTGGTATTCTTGCGATTTAGGACATGTCAACCAAGGCAAAGGGAGTACATAGACGGCTACACTATACATATATGAGAGTTATCACCTTTATGTTTACGAATTGATCCCTTTAAAAAAGAAAAAAGAAAAAAGAAAAAGGGAAAATTTTGCTAAGTCCGTAGTGGTGGACCTTATATGCTGTGATATGACAACATGAACGTTTTTGAATAAAAAGGTATAAACTTGCATTTCAATTATATTTGGATGGATAGAGAAGGAAAAACAGAGCTAACTTCTAATTCAGTGCTTCCTGTAAGGCTGTAACATCTATGACAATTAAATTAAGACAATAATTTCAGAATAATGTAAGATAATAATCTCATGTTAAAGGTCAACTTATCAACTTGGTTACAAGAAGAGGCCATTGGTGGTGTATCTATATGCTGTTGCAATAGAGTTAACATTCAATTATCATGATCTCCTCAATAGAAAATAATGCTTTGTAAGAGAAAAGGGTTTATACACTATTCCATTGAAGAGTTTCTCATAAATTTAAATGGAGAGTTGCATCTCAAAGGAGATTTTAACCCCAACCTAGATGATAAGTACATAATCTCTACCTCTAAAACGTTCAGATTCTTAAATTTTACAACTCTATTTCAGCTCTTATAAACTATCATAGTATCGAGAAATTATTATAGTATCGAGAAATTATTATGTATAACCGCTATATTGACATGTGGTATAACCAATCTATTTGTTATAATATAAGTGAATGTTATTAATACTATACCCTATTAATATAAACACATTGTCCAGTAATACCCTTACACATTGAATTGGTTATACCACGTAACGGTATATCAGTTATACCTTATAATTTTTCCATAGAATCATATGAAAATTGAACCATACACAACCAGGGACACAACAAAATTCTCGGGCATTATGGGCAAAAGAAAATAATAAAAATAACATACTCAAAAACTGGCAACATTTTTCTCAAAGGAGCTTCAAAATTATAATCACTCGTTAATAATAGGAAAGTGGTAAATAAGATCACATGCTTAGCTGAGTCAGCTGAGTCAGGTCATAACCCCCAATCGTTCAAAGAAAAAACACACTATCCATACACAGCAGGTATAAGTGATAGAGATACAGAATCTACCAAATAAAAACTACAAAAACAAGGAAAGCTGAAAAACGTTTACACATCCTACAGGTTTTCTCAAATGCTTATTATTCCAAAGAGCCGAGGTATATAAGGGGGGTTTCTGACTGATAATTACTGGTAGTACATGAGTTGCTGGGTCGTGGCAACATTCTGGAAGCCGCCATCGTATATCGCCTGACTAGCTCCAGCACCCATCCCCATGGCTGCCTTCAGTGCATGCTGACCCTGTGGAAGCATGAGGGCTTGCGCACCAGCCATTTTGCTTAATGCCATTTGTCGTTCATAGACCGCAAGGTCATTGGCTGAAAAACCTAGCATATGAGTTGCAGCTGGCGGGGGAAGAGGGGTAGAGCTTGTTCCAGGTGGAGTAGGCTTGCTACCCCATGAGCACTATAACAGAAAAAGAAAAATATTAGATGATCAAGCTATTGATCATTTCATGACATAATTAGAAGTAATTAGATGATCAACCAATGATGATGCTCTGCACCAAAAACTAAAAAGAGAAGCCATCATCCAAAAACTAAGATATTGACCAAAACATATGTCTATTGCTACTAATTATGATATGCAACAAGAATGTACCTTAATTGGTTTGCCACAGAGAAACCTAGCATTTCCCATCTGGATAGCCACAGCTGCTTCAGAATGTGTACTGTATCTCACAAATCCAAAACCTTTATCTCGTTGAACCCGAACATCTTCAATAGTTCCAGCACCAAGGGTGTGGAAATGACGATGGAGGTCCACTGAAGTAACCTGCAAATTAATTGTAAATGAGACTTGGAACATCTTTCTTTACTGTGCACATTTAACAAATTTTATACATTTATTTGTCATGCCAAATTGGAGTGACAGGCTTATCAGAGCTATTTGCCAGCAAGTCTATCACTACCTCCCAATCAACAAACTATGACCTTGAGGCATTGGTTGTTTGCAGTCTTAGAAGTGGACCACCAGTTCACCGAACGCAGAAATAAAACCACAATCAAAACTAACAGTACAATAAGATCATTAAACAGACAACTTAAGCCCTTCTAAAAACAAAAAACTGACTGTAGATACAGCAGGCCACAGCAAAGCCCAAAATCCACATTAAGAAAAAAGAATGAAGTCTCTCTAAATTCATTGCACGACAAAGCCCACAGCGATGCCAAAAATCTATCCCTATCCCACAAGACACTCACTTCCTCCTCATTTATCTACCAATCCTCTCTAGCCAGCCAACCCAAAAAACTGCCAACATACCACACAACTCCACAATACCTTAGCCTATTTTCCTTCACCAAATTCACAACACTTCTCAACTGGTAGAGAGATGCACAAGCATGTGGAATCACCAAACTCAACCTCTCTTCCCGACACAACCTATGTCATAGCCTCAAAGCAATGGGACAATGCAGAAAAAGGTGATCAATACCCACCTCTTCACACATGATACACGAATGAGGTGATAAGCTGACATTGGTTTGCCAAAGAAGTTGGTTTTTTGCACTTTATTTCCATGTTAACATCCATTTTTATCCAACAAGACAGTCTTTGACCTCATGCGCATAACAAATTATCTGAATTGAACATTAAGCCAACCCACAACTATCCATATCCTATATGCCCATACACAAGGATGTTACAGTCTGTAGAAGAGATACTTAATAACCACATAAATAGTAAGATTGATAAATCACCAAAAAGGCAGAGACTATGAGTTAAAAGAACAAATCCTTGCCTCTGGAGCCAGATTTCCCACATAAACTGTGGTATACTGAGGATTGTTCTCTGGAGCATCTTCATTAGGCTTCTCCTGACCATCTTCTGTAAAGTTAAACACAAACATTGTAAGCTCTCCCATGACAAGAATACAGATATGGAGAGAAAAAATAGAAAGTAAAGATCATATCTAATGCATCCAGAGTCAAACCCCTGATTCCAATACAAGATCATTTCTTTTTTAAAAAGGGAAAATAAAAATAAAAGACTATTGGACAAATATACAAGCCTTAAACAGAAGAAATTCAAGATGTAAGATCAATAGACAATTCAGCATCCGCAATATATGCCCTCATAAGAGGAAAAACTTTGCTACACAACCCAAACATCAAGATTCACAATAACAAGAGCTACACCCGCCATCAGAATCAAGGATATTAAAACATCCAATCAAAAGAGAAAAAGCAAACTGAAAGCTAAAAAAATTCAATTTTACTTCCACAACTACATAGGCAACCATAAAAACTTGTTTCAGCACTGACAGAGAAGCTCACCTGATGTTCCATTTGTCAGCTCTACAACACTTTTAGAATCAGAACTCTGCTTGTCATCATTGGAAGTGGCACCTTTTGTGGCCCAGTTACACCGAATCTGTCTACTTCCAAGCCACTTTCCTGAAATGTCAACTTAAACAGTTAGAGACTCTAAAAACTAACAGCTAGAAGAGATGCAACACCACTCCTTAGTTATATTGTTATAGCACTTGCTAATACGTAGTTACATTAAATAAATCTAAGATATATGTATAGAGAAAATCAAATTTCATCAAAGCAATGCACATTGTCTTACCACTTGTGTCATTTATCGCACTTTGGGCATCCTGAGCAAAAAACAACAAATGACACGATCATAATGTGAACCCAACCAACAAATGAAGTGTAAAAAGGAAAAATAAAAACAAAGATAAGAGAAAGGACATGTTTAATATCACCATTTCAGTACCTGCTGACTTCGGAATGAAACAAACCCAAAACCCCTTGAACGCCCAGTTTTCTGGTCCCACATAACTCTTGCATCTCTGTAACCAGAAATCAGGTCAAGTTATTCTCAAGTTATAACAGCTGAGCATGTTTTCAAGTAGAAATACTTCAGGAATCCAACAGAAAAAGCTTGCTGAATCAAAAGACATCAACATAATAACAAAAAACAAGGAAATGGAACTTACGAACAACTGGAGAAAGCAGAAAAGCATGCAAACAATGTAGCATCAGTAACCTCGGGGCTAAGATCACCAACAAAAATATTAAAATGACCTGCATGCCAAAATAACATAGCATAAGCAATGAAAATTTGTAAAGTAACAAATCACTATCTAAACACTGATGCATATACAAACCTGATGTGTCCTCTCTCTGACTACTTGCATATGCCCAATTAACTTTAATTGGCTGCCCAAACCTGAACAAACAACATACTGAGACAAGGAACAAGAAAAAAGAAAATCAACCATGATTCTTTTAAGATTAATACTTACAGATGCCTGCCATTGAGAGTCACAATAGCAAGGGCAGCTGACCTACGATCGAAGTAGTCAACAAATCCATAGGATGACTGCATAAAGTATACATTCGAGCTATGTAAGTAGCAAGTATAATGAGAAACTCAAAGGTCTCTAATGCAAATTACCAAAATTTAAACATATGAAGCCATAAGTTATACAGAAATAAAACAGACAGATGGAATTTCTCAAGGCAATAAAAAGATTCTATGATCCTATCATCTGCCCTAAGTTCCTAACCTCCCCAACCAAAGAAAAACACATAAAATAGGTAAGAATAAACACACCTTATCTTTCCTTATGAGCTTGCATCCTTCAAGTGGACCAGTACTAGAGAAAACTTCTTGAAGAAGGGGTTCAGTAACCTGTGGATGAATGTTTCCAACATACCTGCATTTTCCCATGAATTAAAAAAATTATATCGTACAATTTGATAGTATTACTAAATATGCAATCTACCTACAATTATAAAGGTATCAAACATACAAGGACTCATTATATATATGTAGCAGAAAAGGCAATTGTGCTTCGAGTATCAATGCACGTGCAGACAATTGGTAGAATAGCACTGTATTCAATAATGTAAGAACTAAATGTTGCAGCCAAGAAAACAAACTTTTCACTCAGTTCAAAGAAACCTAGATGTGAAAATAAAATAAACAAAAAAGGAAAAAAAGAAAAAGGGAAAATATCTATACAAACACTCACACACTGCGGCATGTACTTGAATCAAACCCAGGAGGCAGATTTCCACTCAAGATAGGCTCTATCTGCAAAATAAAAATGTAAAAAACAAGCAAAAGAAAAAAGAAAAGAAAAAACCCTAAAGTAATAAATTTACACTCCTCACAAATACTTAAAGAAATGCATACGCATACAAAATGGTAAACAACTGAATTGGAGACTTGCAAAGTTGCAAATATTCACCAAGACTAAAAGAAAACAGGCAATCTATAACATAGTAGAAACCCCCATCATTCTTCAAACTATCCTGGCAGGCTTAAGATAAGATTTAATACATATCTGTAGCATAAGGAGCCCATCCACATAGTTAAATGAACGTACACAGATTTTTTTTCCCTCTTTGACAGAGAAAAGCACGTAGAATTATTAGAGATAGTAGTAGCAAAGGTTTATGCTTAACGGGGAATGGTTATTAACCGAAACTAATCTTGTTTATTCTGTTCATTCATTACGCACACTTAGCATGCCCTCGATGGATAATAAAATAACAGAAATGAGGAAGTAAGAAGAAACAGGAAAAGCTACAAGTTCCCAAATAGTAGAATTTTGTAATCTTATACATATAACAAATAGTTCAGACAATTTCTCTATCCATAATAAAAAATAATCAAAATAATACAAAAAGTAATACAGCTTAAGACAAGCACAATTGTAACAAAGTTTTCAACAACAAAAAACAATGGCAGATTAATTTGAATAATTCCAACAAAGGCCCCAGAAATTAGACATTTGTGGTAAAAAAATCAATCTTTGGGATCCCGGAAACAAACCAACATTTTGTCAAACATTTCCCCAAATTACCGATGTCTAAAACTACAATTACAAATCAAATTTTGACCTATTAAAAACTTCCAACGAATGAAAAGACATGTACACCATAATTAAACCAAAAAATTATGTAAGAAAGAGTGAGAGAATGCGAAAATAAGAACCTGTGGGGCAGCTAAGAGGGCAGGGTGTTGGTACATCGACTGCTGCATCATGGCTTGCTGTTGTTTAAGCCTCTGCTGCTGCTGCTCCATCCTCTTCCACACACGACAGGGAGAGACAGACACAGGAGAATTTGGGATTTATTCGAATGATTGTGGACTTTTAGGGTTAGGGTTTCAGGGAATACGAAGACGAAAATGGAATTAAATTATGGGCGAAAACAAGGAAGAAGATGATGATGAAAAAAGGAAAATGAAAAACGAAAAAAAAAAAACAAAAAAACAAAAAAACAAAAAAAAATAAATAAAAACCCTCTCGAAGAGGAGGGAAAGATGGGAAGGAAAAGGCAAAAGATGAGAATTGAATTGAGAATGAAAAAGAGTAAAGGCGGTTTCCTCCTTTTAGCACTCTGCTGATTTTTATAATTTATATTCCATTTGTTTTTTTTTTTTTTAGCTTACATTATAAGGAAATATTGAAATAATTGGGGGCATTATCGGAAAAGTGATTACGTTCAATTGGGCCAAGCTTTGGGTTCATAGGATGGGCTCCAAAGCAACCAATTTTGCTGATCGACGGGCCCAATTGTAATTAGACCCTTTGGGCAAAAGAACTATTATAAGTCCTCAACGGTAAACCTAAACCCATAATCTTCTTCACAGAATTGGGCTTTGATTGGGCCTGTAAAGGGTGGGCCGAAGTGACGGGCTAAATTGTGTGGACTTCATTGGTGGGTTTTTAATTCTCTAATAGATAAGATGAGACATGAGAGTTTTTTTTTGGTCGAAGATTGAGACATGAGAGTTTGGTGGCTCAGTACAACTACTACTTTGTCCACTTCAATGAAAAGATGATGGTTTTGTTTGACGTTCCAAGTAGAGAGGGAATTGAAAGGTTCACGCATATAAAATGATAACAAATTAGGAGTGTAGGGCTTCACATACTTTTCATGAGATAATAAGTCACGCAATTTGCAAAATCAATCATCACATGATTCACATCCAAGAATATCAATTGTAGTGGTCGCTATGATGTATCATTACTACTACTACTATGTTCAAAACATGTCTTGTATTATCATAGTTGAAATGTGTGAATGTGTTTAAAAGAATTAACCACAAATAATAATAAGTTCATACTTTAAGTAGAGTGATAAAAATATGGGGTCTCAACTTAAGAGACAAATTTTGAGTATCGATGACCATTTATTACACACAAATGTTGGATTTAGACTTTAGTATATTGAGTTAATGAGTTATTAATTTAACAGTGACTATACATCATCTCTCATGGTTGCTCAAAATTCATCCCCGTTTTAACAACTTTGCTCACTTACCCTTAAGAGAGTTTATGTTTAAAGCAAAAGGAGAGAATGAAAATAACAAAATTGATCTCACTCTGCTTAGTTGACATTGCTGAGAATTAATAGGCATGATCCCAAAATGACTCGAACGTGGACCACCCAACTAACTATTGGGCTGGGAATTGGGTCATGCCTCATAGCCCATAGTCATGAGCAAAGGTGGAACTCACATGAATGGCAAGCATAACATAACTCAACCTCACTCAAGATTTATTTACCAAATGCAAATGCCAAATGGGAAATAAGCAAACACATGACCCACACGCATACACATGAGTACATGACCCACACGCATACACGTTTCACAGAAGTCACCATTAAAAACGAGTCAAAAAGAAAGCCGGCCCTACTTGCCCACCACCTTCAACATAGCATGTGATGCCCAATAAATTAAAATTGGCAACACTTGTCTCCCTCCACTCATGTTCATGGCTTTGCCTTTTCTTTTTTCCTTTCTGGGAGAAGTTAAAAATGGAAATTGGAAGGCATAGATGTGTGAACAACGTGACAATATGAAACCAATTTTTTTCAAGAAAGCATATTATATATGTGTGTGTTTAATTAGTGTAAGATGCTGAGTGGTTGACAGTGCACCAACCTATAACGTTTGTTTACATATATTAATTAGACTAGTCGTGAATTGTGCATGAGCCTTATATATAAAATTATAAAGTAGATGTCTGCCATTATATAATAACTTGTACTGCAGGATACTTTTCTTGAAAGTTTGAAAGAAGAAGCCAAAGAAGCTAGCCACCACCATGAGTCCTTTTCTGCCCCAAAAAAGAAAACAAAAACAATTCATGTCATTTCCGTGTTCAAGTTTGAATCCGCGTGCATTGAACATCAATAAGTAGAAAATATATCATAAAAAACCAAAACTATATTTTGGCATCACTCTCATTGTGTAGGACCTTTATTTATTGGCCTTTTAAGTGTGCACAAACTGATTGTGCACAAGTTGTGTAAAACCCATTATTCAAACGTATTATATTAGCAAGATTGCATTCTCTCTTTTTTTTTTTTTTTTGGAAGTATTTGGCACCTTTGAATTAACACTGCTTTGCAGCAAAATGGAATAGAAAAAGGATGCAACTCCTTTGAATTTGTATTTCAAACGTCAGCGTTGGCATTGTTTTAATTTCTATTATGAAGAATCTGAAGTTTGGTGTCAAGTCAACTGGGCCAATTGAATTAGTCAATTATCATGTAAACCACCGGAGCAACATAAATCTAGTGATAATTGCCATTAAAGTTGAGAGGATTGGCTGAGAGCTTGAGGTAGTGGTCAATGCTCGAAGTTATTCAGCATTAAACCTCATATCCCAACAAAAAGTAGTGCATTTTATCAACTATTTTATGCATAATTGCACATTGCTTTTATAAATGTAAAGAAGATAGTGACCATATTACCAGTTACATACTGTTCTTTACTTCTCAATTTGGTCCACAAGGCATGCGGATTTCAAATGTACTATTGACTTCTTACTTTATATGGCCACACCAACAAGGAAAGGGGCCACATAAATTAATGAAGAAGAAATATTGAAGACAACATTCAACAAACGTTGAACAGGACATTATTACAGCAACTTAGAGATCACACTTCCACCAAGAGAGAAACAAAGAGTGAATAAATTATAAAATTCAAAATTATCATTAATTGAATTCCTTTCAACAAGCTTAATTACAGCAACTAATATTAATCAACAGTTAGATCTATGGCAGGTTCAGTTGAGCCAAGCCTTAAAATAAAGAAAAATAGAGCTAATTGAAATTGAAGGGCTTAAAGCCACCAAAATTGAAAAGTAAGATAGCAGGCTTAAACTATAAAAAGCCTAAGGAAGCATATAACTGGAGCTCAGATTACTGGGTTGGTTGAGCAGCCAACTCTAACCATGACTTGCTTTCAGCTGGCTTTGCCGGGCCTGCAGCAGGGCTGCTTGTTTGGTATGGTGCCTTATTGATCCTGTAAAATTGCAAACAAGGTCAATCAAATGAACCACAATTATCCATCACTGAAATAAAAAGCTTATCTAAGAATATCAAACAGGTTGCATAAAGGAATATTAATTTTGACTGTGAAAGATTTCTCCTTCACACTTTTGGCCATTAATACAATGGTAGAAAGCAAAAATCTCCAGAGAGAAAACTTGAAACCTAACTATAGCAGACCCTAAAATAATGATAATACACAAAGCCAGACTCATCTGATGCCTACCTATCCTTTCTCTTCTCCAGGAATCGGTGAAGTGAAGCTTTCCTTGCAATTGGTAGATCTGCAATGGAAAAGGAAACCATAATGAGAAGCATGTTACTTTTTGCACTCTTTGATATGGAGACAGAGTAGTCACAAAAAATTACCACAAATTATAGGTCGAGGGGATGGCCGAATGCCCTCCTGAACCGCTTGATTGCCAAAAGTAGGAAACACGTTAGAGCTTGGAGGAACTGAACTGATGGAGTTAATTGGCATCTTGCCCAAATGAGAGGCAAAGGCACTGCTGCTGCTCTTGGCTGAATTAGAAGCATGAATGATGTGGTTCGGGCCCTTCTGGGTACTTTCCTTGCTTGCTAGGAGCATGAGTTCCTTTGCCTTGTCAGCCGGAAAATCGTTGAACACTATTACTTGTCCGTTATAAAAGATAGTCATTGGGGCTCTTTGAGGCTCTCCTGGGGCAGGCATCTTCACACTGGTACATGATGAACAAGTTAGAATGAGCCTTACAAGGATTTCACATACAAATATACAATACACAGAGCTATATAGCTAATATAACTTCCTAGTTCTCCATGTGCAATAAAGTGAACACAATCAGAAATCCCATTTCCAATTTTCAAAATTCACAACCAGAAGGGAACAGTTAGGCATACCTAGAATCAGCAATCTTGGGAAGCTCTTCTCTGGGACCAGAGGGGCCAAAACCAGCTTGTTGAGGGAACAAATCCATGGATTTAAAGTCTCCAGGGGCTGCTGGCATGTTCCTTGGTTTTTCCATAAATGGAAAGAAATTCATGGTTGGGGCTTTCTGATGAGACTTCTCAGGGGTCCCTGCAGCAAAACCAGTTTTTGGAACTGAATAAGAAAACTTGTAAAACCCTTTTGATACGTATCTATAGAATAAGTCTGAGTTACATAACTGATAGGAGTCTCTACTTAGCAATTTCAAAATTGGATGAGATCCCAACTATTTAATACAAACCGAAATTGTCTCCCAACATAATCCAAGAGAGAAAAAAAAATATTTTCATTTTTTAGAGAAGAAAACAAAGGACACGCTCTAAGAAAAAACAAAAAAAAAACCTCTACCAAATTAAAATGAACAAAAAAAATTAGAAAGGGGGCTCTTGCCCAACCAATTCAGGCTATCCAGCTGATTTACGTATCTAAAAATTTTGCTCTATTTATTTTTTTTCTTATATTGGCACACTCTTGTGCTTCCCTATCAAAAATCTATAAGCAATGAGAATAAAAAATCAAAATTCAAGTTTTAGTTTTATTATGAGAAACCATTATCACACAGATAAGATAGAAAAATTCAAAATGAAATTCTTTTGTGTTCTCTTTTCCCTGCCTTTTCTCAGCAACCAAACAGAAAAGCACAAACTCGAAAATACTGAAAAATAAACTGAACCCACGAAAGGGTAGCTAGCAAAAAACAAGAAGAAGTGGCTCACCATTAGATTGCTGCATGTTGCATGCGATGTCGAGGCTTAGATCTCCCAAAGGCCCTCTCTCCTTGAGGTACTGGCACAGCAGATTACACGTCTGAGTGAAGCTCGACGGCTTCTCCAGCGAGCTCGACGACATTCTCACCCGACCCAAATCACCCAAATTCAAAAATTCGATTTCTGAATTTGACCCAAACTCAAAAGACTCAGACAAATATAACGGTCTCGATCTTCGCGCTGAGAAACACCTTCTCTCTCTCAAATCTCTATCTGATATTTATCTTCCTTCTCCTTCCGGTTCTCTCTTCCTTTATGGCTTTATCTACTGCATCTCCCTCTGAGCCAGAGGTTTATCTTTATTTTATTAATTGATTACTTTATTATTTTTTATTTAAAGCACGAGGAATATATGGGTGTTTTTAAGCTTTGAGGTAGCTGGTTGGTTCCTCGCAACTTCCCAGGTCGACGTGATGTTATTTTATTTCTGTCCCCCCCGTCTGTCACCGTCAGTTCTCCATTTCAAACACGTGTTCTTTGCATCACCTTATAACGCCCACGTTCGCGTTCCCATCTGCGCACTTCATCTTTGCCCCTGCTTTTCCATTTATTTACAGTATTGCGTTCCCGTTTTGTACTCCAATGAAATTACTAACCTATTTCTTTTCTTTTTATAATAATACCCGGGCAAATTTTTCTTATTTGTTTTTTGTTTTTTAATAAATTATACATTGATATTGATAGAATTTAGAAAGGGACTGAAATATATATATATATATATATACATGTTTTAGGATGCTTTTGATTCTTTCAAATGGATAAAATCAAATCCGACTTAGGTGGAGTGAGGTAAATAATAAACATTGGTTGGATGGGTCATTATGCTATACGAGTGTTCGTATGATTAATTATTTGGGCATAACGACAAGTCATATAAGACTTAACATCATGTCGTTTGGGCCTGAACTCAAAGGATAAGCCCCTCCCAGGCTCCTAGGCACCGACTTCCTAAGCCCAAAGTTTAAGCCCTTCCTGGACTTCTAGGCTCCTAGCCCCTAACCTCCTAGGCTCCGGCCCCCTAAGATCCGGCCTCATAGGCGCTGACCTCCTAAGTTCCGGCCTCCCAAGCTCCAGCCTCCTAGGCTCCGACCCGTGTCAACTGATTTGGATCCTCGAAACAGGTGACACGTAACGCTCCTACAGTGCGAGTCGTTACAAGGTACACGTGTTATCATCGGATTGGTTGATACTCTTCCAAGAGTACTATAAAAGAGGTACTCTCTTGTCAGAAAAGGGACATTCAATCAATACTATACTATTCACTCACTCTGCTCACAGATTCTCTGAACACTTACTTGAGCATCGGAGGAGGTTCGGCCGGTACCACACCGGTGCCCTTCCCGCTCACTTTTGTGTACTTGCGCAGGGTGAGATGGATATTATTCTTTTTCCACTGTTCATTAGTCGGACCCAGCTACATGTTCCTACCCCACTTCGACGTGTCATCCACTCAGTGGGAGGTCAACAAGTCCACGTGGTTTGACTCGACGTTGACTACTTTACCATTTTTTAGCATCAACAATAAGAATGATGGAGTTCTTAATTGAACAACTTCAACCACTTTGAATGAACTAAGATGTGATAATATATTGCATCTAAGTATTTTGGTGTAATTTGAGAAGATATTAAATTAAATATACTTAATTAATAGAGATTAGTGTTATTTTGCTCTCTATACTATTATACATGTATTAGTTTGTTCTTTAAATTTCTAATTTGGAAAATTAAGAATCATAATTTTGTCAATTGAAGTTATTTCGTCAATTTACATATTTTTCATTCAAAATTCCGTTTATGGAGGGATGATTAACCAAAATTTAGCTGAGGAAAAAATGATGCATGAGGACAAAATTGTAAGATCTAAATGGAAGGGACCATTTTGCTCTCAAAGATTTGGATGAAAAATATGTAAATTGACGAAATAATCTCAATTGAAAAAATTAAAAAAATCAAGGTCTTTAATTTTTCAAATTAGAAGTCTGACAAGTGAATTAATACAAATATAATAATAGAAAATTATGATTAAATACCAAATATCAATAGTTTTTTAGTAAAGCAGTAAGACACTAATTTTTTTTAGTTTAGATACTAACCTATAGTAAAATATTTTGGATGAGGTCACAAATCAGTTTGTTATACAGTTATGACTGTTGAATAGTTACAGTTGTAATTGTCGAACAGTCACAGTTGTGACTTTTTAAAATTTATAAAAAATCAAAATTTTTAAGGGTTTCATACTTTTGATTTAGATTTGATGAATGAAGTCCTATAACCCAAAGACTAAACATTAAAGTTTAAACCTTACAAATATTGAAAAAACAACAAATCAATAAAAAAGTTATGACTGTTAGACAGTCACAGTTCGATATAATCATATTTTTTAAAGTTGGTACCTAAACTGAAATTTAGTAGCTAAAGTGAAATGATATAAATGTTTTAGTAGTTGAAATGAAAAAACATTATAATTTAGTACCTAAAGTGAATGGACCTATATAATAATATGGGGAACAAAATGGTATTAATCTCTAATTAATATTAGACAATCACTCTGTATGATAATTTGCTATGAATTACTCTACATATGGAGTATTTGATTTGATTTGATTTTTTTTTTAGGAGAATGAGGCTTCTCATTTCATTAAAGATGGCTAAAAGCCTAAAAGTCAAGCGATTCTCAATAAAGATAGGTAACAACCAAGATGAAACATCCTCCACCCATACTACATAAGAAGCAACGGCAAAAGAGAAATTGGCAAACCTATGAGCTGCCTTTTGCTAGTGCGAGAACGAAAGCAAAAATTAACAATAGAAAAGTAAGAAATTAACAATGGAAAAGTAAGAAAGCAAAGAGCTTATCCCTTCCACAGTTGCCAATTTCGAGGCTAAATAATCAGGTCAGTAATTGATTAATCATGTACTTGTTTCAACTTGAATATATATATATGATGGTCATATATTATGTGTTTCACTGATCGAATTATCAATTTTGATACTATTTTTTAGAAACTTAACCCCTTTCAATCTCTCAGATTGTACTGATAGAATCTCTTTAATCTACTTAAAGTGTGATATTGTATTTCAAAATGCGTTATATCTTACTTGACATACCTAATAATAGGGCATGTGGAACAATTGCATTGAATCACGCACTGCCTACCATCCATTGCATTAAATAATGAATAATTTCTCATGTGATACAGCTGCTCAAAGAGTCAACAGTCAACACAGACATGGTCCCCCACCATCCCCATTTCCCACTAGCCAAAAGGTCAAAAAACTCATGATAAAACAAGGAGTGACCGAGTGGGTGTTTTCGTAAATTGGGGTTGAAACATTCACGTCCTCCACTAAGTCTAAAATTTCAACTAACGGCGTTAGGTATAATAGAACCAAAGTTGGCCCCCACACACTCTTCTGAACTTTTAATTTACTTTGAATATAAAATTAAAAATGTAGGCGGCAAGATCACGTTCCCTTCCCTACTCTAATACGGTACGCTTGCAAATGGCATTATCGCGTGCGAATTCAGTTGTCCCCTTCACAAAGGGACAAGCCAAGTTGCGACTTGCCTAGGACATCACATCTTTGCTTCTTCTTCTTCATCTTCGATATTTTATTTTTTCTTACATAATACTATTTACTTCAATATTTTACTAATTTTTTTACCAACTCATGTGATGCGTTGATTTTGCTAACATATTTTTTTAAATTTTTAAAATAAGAAGACAGACCAAGAAAATGCATATTGAGCTTACCAATTGATATTCGAAAATTTTGCACTTGGAGTTATTTAGAGCTTGTCATCATTTAAATATTAGGTTTTAACTCTTAATATTCTTGTCATCATAAAAATTATGAGTTAAAATATAATATTTAAAGTTTGATGATGATTTTACAAACTAAAGTAAAAAAAATCTTAGGAGAATGAAATAATAAATGAAGAAAGAAAGTTGCCAATCAAAATTATCCAAAAATGAAGAAAAGAAACACTCCAAAGAAAAGAATAATACATGATATTATCCAAAAAGGCGTGTTTTTAGAACATTCGAGTGTGGCTAAATTTGAACTCTAAAGAAAAGAATAATACATGATATTAATAGCATAAAAGAGACAAGAACAAGTGAACAACTACGTGAAAATTGAATAGAAAAAGTTACTATATTATGCCTGCCCGAAAATTTGCAAATAAATTATATTAATTTATCTAGATTGAGAACATTCTTCTGTAGCTTATTGTGACACTATGATTTGAAATTGTAGTATTAGACAAATTCGAATAATAGAAGCACATGGATTATAACATTTGTTCTCGGACCGAGTTAAAACTTGAAACAGTAAGTAGATGATTATATACCTCTGCCTTTTTGTTTTTTGGATATTCGATACAATGTTGCAGATTAAAATTTTCGGGTGTTACAATAACATTACGTTACATAATATTGACATACTATATAGTATTTCGATAAATTTTTTATTTGGATAGTTGTACTACATATATAATGCGATCTTAATAACATATTGACATATATATTTATTTTGAATATAATTAATTTACAAATTTTTAAAATAAACAGAATTGCTATGTAAGTAAGACTTGATAGTTATATATATAATATGTCTATTCAAAACATTTTTTAATTATATGACCACTTACAGAGAGAGTTTGGGTGTAATATTTGTTACATATAAGCTTTTATATACGGGAAAAAATATCTGGTATTAAAGTCAGCAAAGTTGTGATTCTCTGAATTTTATTTTAAATTTCGTATTGGGAGATAATGCCATAATTAGATGAACAACAACAAAGATGAGAGAACAGTTGTCAAGCCCGTGTGGGAAACGCGGAGAAATGAGAGAAGGATGGGTGGGGTGGGTGCACATGCAGGGCACACACCGCGTGCATCACCACGTGGCGAAATGTGATTAGGCAGAGACGGAAAACATTTTCCTCGTGATGCTGACGTTGGACCCACCCTCCTCGTTGGGTCCCGCTCATGTGTGTGAGCGCTTTCAATTTGTGGTGTGCAACTGTTTTGGGGTCACGGGTGAGCGACCGACACTACTTGACGTGGTTTTTTTTTGCATAAATTTAATTTAGACTAATAATTATATATGCTATTTTAATGAGGTTCACAAATTTTTAAATATTTTAAATATATATCTGATTTATTATGTAAATTGAAAAATAAAATTCCGTGCATTAATTTATTGAGAAATCAGTTAAATATTAGTT
This sequence comes from Dryas drummondii, assembly GCA_003254865.1. Lineage (NCBI taxonomy): Eukaryota > Viridiplantae > Streptophyta > Magnoliopsida > Rosales > Rosaceae > Dryas > Dryas drummondii. Next base: position 2,336,214 of record QANW01005099.1, on the reverse strand, counting down.
TGGCTTTTGCTAACGGGGATTAATTGGCGACGTGGCACCAACTCAGCATACATTTTCCGCCAAATGAGTAATACATGTCCACTTGACACAGGCCCACACACCTATCACCTATTTTCCACTCGTCGAACGTTTTCCCGACCATTTAGTCTCACAAAAACATCATGTTAACGGGGATTAATTGGCGACGTAGCACCAACTCAGCATATATTTTCCGCCAAATGAACAATACATGTCCACTTAACATAGGCCCACACACCCATCACCTATTTTGCGCTCGTCGAACGCTTTTCTGACCATTTAGTCTCACAAAAATATAATGTTTTTTTTTCAAATTCGAATATAAATCCATCACTTGTGTTCAACGAGTGAGAAAGATATGATGAGTTTGTGGACCCGATTCAGGGGTTAGGTGGACCTATGTCGCTCATTTGGCGGGAAATGAGCAACATGGGTCCACCTAACCCCTGACACGGGCCCACAAACTCTCTCTTTCTCTCTATTATTATTAAATTGTGGGCCCGTGTCGCTCATTTAGCAGAAAATGTTTGCTGAGATAGAGTCATGTCGCCAAGTAATCTTAATCAGCAAAAACCAAGCTGTCATTTAACTGATCTCTCAACGAATCAATAGACATAAATTCATTTTCAATTTAGATAATAGATTGGGTGTATATATGAAGTATTTAAAAGTTCATGGACTTCATTGAATTATCTTATATAGTTATATATTTAAATTGAATTTATCCCTTTTATTTTTTATCCATTTTGAGGCACACTGTTTTCACCCACGTGATCTTGGTCTATTCTTTTGTGCTTGTCCAGGAAACAGTATTCCATTTTTAGCAAAATTACCAACCTGCCAACTACTAGTATACTAAATCTGATATTTTTTTAGGATATATGTTGTGAACTGGGCTTTGGTGGCCCTGTGGACTGAGGAAGGCCAATTCGTCGGACCATAAAACAAGAACAATAATTCAGATCACTTGGGACTGAATCGGGTTGATATTTTTACTTGGTCAAAAATATTAGGTGTTAGTGTGTTACATGCTTTTTATATTACATATATACAAAAATATTTCGAAGTTAAATATTTAGTAAATTAATATGAAGTTTATTATATTTTTGGACCCATTATATAACGTAATTTTACAATATGAAATATTCATTTTTTATGCCTCACTTCATAGATTATTTTTATAAAAAATTTTTTAATCATTTAATTATAATAACTATTAAATATACTTTTATCGAAATATAATGTTCGTCTATATATTTAATCACAATTAAATAATTAAATAATTTTTAATTTGATTAGTTTTTTACAATAATAATCTTTAAAGTCGGGCTTAAAAAATATCTTTAATAAGAACAGAACACACTTGAATAAATACACTCCAGCTCCTTCAGAGAGATTGTCCACATTATAAAAAAAAAATGATACGCATAATATCCCTCATGCACTTGCCCATGCCATATACGTATGTATAGCACCTTTGAGATGGACTGCCACATGCAATTGGAAGGAAAATATAGGCCACCACGGCCGTCCGTTAATTATCAAATTAAGATATGATTTGAACTTTAAAGAGGTAAGCAGCTCAAGATTTTGTAGTCTTAATTAACAATTATAATTCGATATATGGTGTGGTCCTTGGACCATCCACATGGCACAATGGCACTTGGTGTTGGATAGAGCCTGCCACAGAATTATCATATTAATGTCTTCAGGCAAATCAGACCATGGTATCATATATGAAATAATAAGTGTGTTGGGTCCTATCAACTACACGTACAAACAATATTCATTAGTTGCAATAACCTTTTGGGTCCAAAATTAATTAAACTTCCCTTATTAGATTCATATATGTTTTTAATCGCTAATAAATCATGGTCGATTGAGTAATCTTGTCATATATTTTTTGTTCAGAAATATCCAATCTAATTAAGAAACCGAAGAATCTCAAACTGTGTAACCTAAACTCAGATCAATTACTAAAAAAGTTAAATCATCAACAACGAAATTCAGATTTTAATGGATATGTTTAATATAATAACGCCAATATGTATGTCGATCCAAAATGACAATAATATACATGGTGGATAGAGAAGTGACAATAATAGCAACTTCAATATAAGGTAGATGGAAAGAAGTAAATGGACTTAAACTCATGGTTTGTGTTGCAGCGACCATACCATTTGTAGAAAATGACCTTTTTGGGAACTATCAATAGTAATACATTATGGCCTTTTGTTTTGGTGCATACAATCCATATTCTGACAAGGCTTTTCTATATTTTACGGATCTGAATTTTGAATTTAATCTTACTTTATCATTTAAAAACAAATTGTATTAATTTATCATATAAATTTAAATTTATTACAATATATTATTTTTAGCTAATTTTATCTAAACTTTTGTTAAAAATAAGAGTGTTTTAGTCTTTTTCAAGTTTCTATTATTTGATTAAATAATTTTTTTATATTTTATCTGCTTTGATACAATAAAAAACAGATTTGAAAATATCAAAATACTCTTATTTTTAACAAAATTTTAGACAAAATGAGTCAAAGGTAGTACATTGTAACAAATTTTTAATTCAGATGTTAAACTAATATAATTTTTTTTTTTAAATGGTGAAGTGAGATTGAGTTCAAAATTTAGATGAGTAAAGTATAATAAAGCCTTCTAACAACGATGGCCCTAACGTATAACAGAGAATTTGTGTGATAGCTAGGCTAAGGTTGATGTCCTCACCCTCGTAATTCATTAACCACCTTTTTTTTTTTTTTTTCTAATGTAAATATACTTGCATCTACTATTGTTAAAAACCATTGTTTTTTTTCCCATGCATTAACTTGTGACATTATTGAACAAAAAAAAACTTGTGACATCTCCGACTTGCTATGCTCTTGACTAGTTCACTTTACTAAATGGGGGTTGTTGTCAGGCAGGTTGACCGTACAAACTAGAGCAATTGGAATAGACGAAAGAGTAATGTCACATAAATTAGTGACAGATCAAGGAATTTGATTCCGGGGGGTCATAGTGTACACTATGCCATAAATTTTTTTTTACAAAAATAACACTAAAAAAATTAAATGATAATTGTTTCATTTATAATTCATAATAAAAACATACAAGTTACAATTGTCCACGACGAGTTTTCATATTCTGAAAACGCGCCATTATAGCTTCATTATCAATGCAATAAAAAACATCTTTCTCAATGTAAACAATCAAACTATCGCTCAACCATTGATCTCCTATTTTGTTGCAGAGTGGACCCTTAATAATATTCATGGCGGAAAATGCCTTCTCCACTGAAGCAGTTGCAACCGGTAAAACCAAAGTCAATGTAATAAGTAAATACACATAAGTATATGTCCGATCCAACCTTTTCTCCACCAATTTTTTCGCAAGATCACCAATCCCTTTCAATTATGAAAAATCACTACTTGAACGCATATGATGAATATAAATCCTAAGTTGATCTTCAAGTGCCAATAGATCTCGATCCAAAAAATCTTGAGGATAAAATTGAGCAAGACGAAGTAACTTTTGTATGTCAAAATCAAAAGCTACGAAAGAATTATCCGAACTCAAACATGCCAAGCAAATAAGTAACTCACTATTTACCTCATTGAAGCGATTCTCCAATTCCACAAGTTCCTCATCAATGACATAAACAAAGAGCTCCACACGATAATGATGATGATATGTTTTTATTGGAGCATTGCGCTGTGACCTCCCTCGAGCTACATATGTCTCATCCATGTTAGAAACCTCAATATGATTTTTAGCACAAAAAGAAGCTACTTGATCAACCAAAAGATCAAACTCATTATTTCTCATATGGTGTAGTCTTTCCTTACATGTTTTGATTAAAGCCATTGCACTCACAATCTCTTGATATTTCTTTTGTAATGCTTTTGACAAAGCATTTGTGATTCCCAATATAGATCTCATCAAAAATAGGTGAAACACAAACTGAAAAGATAGTATTTCTCCCAATAATCTATTTGCTTCACCCACACTATCATTGTAGCGATCATCAATAATCAATTCAAGCACCTTCACAACCGATGCAAACATAGAAATCAAACTAATCAACGTACCACAATGGGAGTTCCAACGTGTATCACTGACACGTTTGAGACTAGATTCTTGATTTAAGCCTCGACCCGTTTGAAGACAATCATTTTCAAAGGCTTCCATAAGCTCTTTTTGGAGTTGCTCTCTCAATGCATCACGACACTTACAAGATACTCAAACAATATTAACCACACTATTACAAGATGTGAAAAAAATGGCAATGTCGGCATTTTTCTTTGCAATGGCAACAAGAGCTAGTTGAAGTTGATGAGCAAAGCAATGAACATAAAATGCACAAGGTTGTTCTCTCAAAATCTTTGTTTTAAGGTCATTGAACTCACCTTTCATATTACTAGCTCCATCATAACCTTACCCTCGTAGTTTGGAAAAGCTCAATTTATTGAAAGAAAAGAATGCATCAATGGCATCCTTTAGTGCACTAGAAGTGGTTTCAGCAACATGTTGGACCCCCACAAACCTTTCAATTACTTGCCCTTTGTCGTCCACATAACGCAACACCATAGCCATTTGCTCCTTTATTGAAATATCACGTGAATCATCCACCAATATAGAAAAGAGTCGATCTTTCATATCATTCATGATAACCCCAATGATTTCCATGGCACATGCATTAACAAAATCTTTTTGAACTGAATGAGCTACTAACTTGAGATTCCTTGGGGCATTTTCCAACACAACGGCCTTAACTTTCTTATCATGATCTGCAAGAAACCGCAAAAGCTCTAAATAATTCCCCCTATTGCTTGAAGTGACACTTTCATCATTGCCACGAAAAGAAAGTCCTTGTCGCAACAAAAAATTTGTGCAATCAATTGATGCATTCAAGTAAGTGCGATAAGCAATACGAGCTTTGTTTGACTGTTTTTGCACAACTGTTTTAATATGTGAATTTTGGTTCATTAGATTCATAGCAGCTTCTCTAGATCGATTGTGAACACTATCAACCGGCCCAACATGCGTGCTAAACTTTTCTCTCCCTTTCTTCCAATTCCTGAAGCCTACCCCAGTAAAGACGTCACTACCCGCTTGTTCAAAATTAGATTTAAATAGATAGTAATAAAGGTAAAATGCGGCATCCTTAGATTGACTATACTCCAACCAATCAAACTCATCAAACCATTGGGTAATGAAGTGTCGGTCAATTCCCGATTGATTAGTTTGTGGGAATATATGACCTCTAGGTTGACAAGGTTCCTTTTGTAGATATGCTCTTCGGATCTCATCTCGAATATTAGGGCTATAATCTGCCATTTGAGTTCTTAGTCCAGGGTCTGCTTGAAGATTAGCCAAAATATCATTTAACCCACTTAAAGTCGAACCAAAACTTGAATTAACCGAATTATTTGAACTACCCGTTGGACATTTTCTCTTAAAATATCGTTCCATAATTCTACACATATAAACCAATTTCCAATAATCAATTAAAGTCCAATAATCAATTTATTAAAATAATAACAATAATCAACCAAAATCCAATAATCAACTTAATATAATAAAAATTCATAATCAATTAATCAAATTATCAAAATAATAACAATAATCAACAACAATCCAATAAATCAATAATCATATTAATGCAATAAAAACACACAATCAATTAATCAACCAATAATTAAATCAACATCAAGAAACCACTAATTAGTTTAATTTCATTACAATAATCTTATCAATTAATTAAAAAACAACATATATTATAAATTTAAGGTGAATTGAGAATTAGGAATTAGGAATTAGGGTTTGAAATTTTAAACTTACTTGAAAAAATAAAATTGAAACTTCAAACTTGAGTTTTGAGGGGCACTGGGCAGTAGCCAGCAGGGGCGACGGCGGGCAGCATTGCAGCAGGGGTGACGACGTCACGGCTGGCTGGGTTTGGCACTTCGGCTCTGTCCTCTGTGTGTGGCTGTGTGGGGACTGGGGTTTGCTGTTAATGAACAAGGATTGATAATTTGATATTGACGAAGAGCGGAAGAGGCTGAAAGAGAGTCACTGGGAGCAAAAGTCGTTTTTTTTTTTTTTTNTTTTTTTTTTTTTTTTTTTTTTATTCCTAGCTCAAAACGACGTCGTGTTGAGTAGGAACTTAAAAAAAAAAATACACAGCCCGCAGGCCACAGCCCACTAGCCCAGCCCCTTATTCAGTCTTTTTTTTTTTGCCACGCGGCCCACGCCCCCACGCATTCTTCAGCTCCTCTTCTCCTCTCTCTCTGTTTCTCAATTCTCAATTTCTCAGTGGAGCTTTCATGGCGTTTCATCACCTGGAAAGCTGGAGGCTGGAGCAGTGGAGCCCTGAAGGTCGCCTTCTTCACGTGATCACGTCGGGGTCGGGGGGTCGCCTTCTTCACGTCGGGGGGTCGCTGGTGTCGCCGTTCAGAGGTCTAAGCCTGTGTGCTCTGCTGTTCGGGGGGTCGCCCGACCCCCCAAACTTGGCCATGCGTTCGTCCCTGAATATACCTCATTTTTTACGACCAATCTCTCATACAAGTGAAATTTGACTATTTTTATAGGTGAATTTTGAAGTGAAAGTCTCACTTGTACAAAAGACATCGTTGACAAGTATATATATATATATATATATATGATACAAATATTTTTGAGAAATGTTAGTTATCTTTTGTATTTTTTTCTTCTCCAAACTATTTTGTAGTATTGTTTTATAAAAAGAAGAGAAAATAAATAATTCTGATTATAAAATTTTATTGCATTATAAGTTATAACAAGAGAAGAGAAAAAACACAAGGAGACTGGCGCAACAACTAGCATTCCTTCATAGGTTTGTTGAATGACTATTGAGTATTGACTCAAGGGACTAGCGTTTGATACCCACCCACAAGAATGAAGAGTCGAATCATATTATTGTTTTTAGTTGGGCAATAACCCCATGAGTAGGGAATTAGGGATGAGGGAACACATGATGATTTGTGTGTTTGAGAATGTGACATATATATATATCGATCATTTCAAAATGTCATGTAAATCCCAAGGAAGCGATGCCAATGGGGCTTGATATTAATGATAATGTACCTAACTTCTCTTGCAATTCAATCAAGGGACGGCTGGTAGATAGGATGCACAATTAATGATTGCATTTTTCACCATTTGGCAAGACTCAAGAGAGAGGGGCCTTTATTAATTTCTTCAATTCTATATTAAATATTTTCAAATAATCGTACGAAATAATTACTAGTTTGGTGATTTTATAAACTTTATTGTAAAAGGTTTTAAGTTTTAACTCACTCAAATCAGCAAACAAGGATAATGAGAAGGGGAGATGAATCACAAGGTTTTTGCTTTAACAAAACAGGGTCTATGTTCCTGGCTCATAGGCGTAAGCTTTATTTAAAAAAAAAAAAAAAGTAGAAATGAGTGGTTGATGGCAAGGAATGAAATTTCAAAAATTTGGGCTAAACTTTTGTTTTTTTGAGGTCCTGAAATTTTATCACGTATCTATTATTTTTTGGTATTATTTTGGTGAAATTTTGAATTCAGAATATGTGTGTTTTTGTAAAATTTCTCCAAATTTTGTCAAAATCTGTTGTAACTAACACTTGCAGCCACAAACTGAGATCTCTCTCACAAACTCAGATCTCTTTCTCACTTGGGAGTTGAGGCCATGAAGGGAGGAATAAAAGAAGGGCTAGGTTTTCAGTGGGTTTCAGCGGCATGGGGCGATGGCAAGGGTGAAAAAAGGGTGATGGTGGGCTAGTGATAGAGATGCCGAGAGATAGAGAAGCACGGGGTGGAGTCTGTGGAGAGAAAGGAAAAGAAGAAAAAAAAAAAGGAAAGAAAGGGGAAATGGGGAATGGAGGAGCTGGAGCAGTTTTACAAGTCATACAACTTTTTTTTTTTTTTTTCGATTCAATATTAATTCACAATTTTTGTTTTTGTTTTATATATTAAGGGGAATGAAGGAATTTGTCTAGGGCCTTGTCCAATGTTCAGATACCCATCAAACGCTCATTTGAAGGCTCACTCATTTTCCCTGGCCAAAAAAGAAGAATGCTCACTCATTTTTGGTTAAAAAAATAATTGTATATGAAAATTACACAATTGTGACTATATGCCAATTACAACTTACTTTTGATAATACTTGAGTTCTATTTACAACATAGTCTTTAGATTTTAAGCATAAATGTTAAGCTCTAAATTAACCATTATAAATATTTATAAACTTTATAAAAAATATATAATTATTGAATGGTCACATAGTTGTCACAATTATAGATGTGGTCAACCCTTATCTATGGTTGCCATATTCCGACTTTTTGGGAAAAATATGAGAAATAGAAATTTAGAAAGAGAAGTGAGAAATTCAAAACCACATGTCATTCTTTATATTAATTAGTGTGACTTATTATGCAGATGGGTTGGACATGTTTATTGTTGGAGGTTTTTTTTTTTTTTTAGGAGGATTGAATCCTCTGTTTATATTTATTGTTTTTTTTTTTTCTATTATGGTTCCCAATAAACTTCCTCTTGACTATTAACATAGCAACGTGAGTGATATTATTATTTATTTTTTGGTAAAAGATATTGCCCTTCTTTAATTGTAAGTATAAAATTAAAACAAATAATTTGGAAAACAAATGAAAAGGAAAAAAAAAAAAAAAGGTTTAGGGTTGATTGAGGTTTGGAAACTTTGGGCAATTGGAAAGAAAAAAAAAAAGTTTTGAGTTTCGTTTGGCCGTTTTGGTGTTTCGTTTAGTTGTTTTTAAACCCTAATATATTTATATATAAAAAATAATTATAAATATCATAAATGACCTAAACACTAATATCTTATACCATATTTTAAACAATATAAAGTATAAATTATAGAGTATATAGGGTTTAGTCTATCAATTATAGAATATAAAGAGTATTAAGGTATAGAGAGTATATAGGGTTTAGTATTATAATTTAGTCTATAGATTATAGAGTATAAAGAATATACTAACTTCATTTATTCATTATACTAATTTTATTTAACAGTATTTGACCAGCGCGCATTATATTTACCTTATATCATATGAAATCTACAATATAATTTGGTTTCTTCAATGGTTTTTTTATAAATGTAGTAGATAATATGTTAAATAAATATATGATAAAGTTTCACTCAAAATTTTCGTATTATGATAACAATTTCCGTCATTTTTGTCTAATTTTATCGCAATCGAAATTTTAATCGAAATTTCCGTCGAAAATTTCCTCGAAACCGAAATTTTACTCCTTAATTGAGGAATTAAATTACTAATCAATATAAAATTATAAAGTCAAAATCTTGCTCAACTAAACCAAGTGTTATTGGTGGTATCTCTTTTCCCTCGATTAATTCTATTCTATATATGCCATTACTTCTTTTAATAGTGAATTAATACATATTGAACCCAATATGTCACGATCATAAAAGAAAAATAATTTCTGAGCAACTACATGCACATGCTTTAAATTAATATATGAGTAATAAAAATGCTTTATATCCCAACTTTCTTCCTAACTCTCTTATACAGTAATATAAGATGCATGATATTAGGAAATCCATTTAAGAGTCGAGTGTTATAACCTTCTCCTGTATTAATTCTTAGTAGACTAAATAAATAATAAAATAAAGATGAAAAGAACTTCTGAGCAACTTCATGCATGGATTTTAAGTTTATATATAGGGACATTCCCTTGACCAAATTCCTACCTTGGTTTTTATATTATTATTCTCATTATCTACTAAGAAACTTGGAATTGGTCAATCAAGCCTTGTTGGGCTTGCTTTTGTTGTTGTTTAATTGGCTTTTGGGCCATCTTTGTTTGTAACCTTGCCTTTTGGGCTGTTATAATATACTCCACTTTGTCCCAGAAAAACAGGTGCGTGCATGTTTTTAAAGTTAAAAGATGAATATTAACTATGCGCAATGATTGGAGCATTTTTTAATTGTACAATCTCCAACCATGCATTTTTTTCGTGAATCTGGAAATTTTCGGTATATACAACTCCATGTAATAAAAAAGCTAAAGATGGGAGTGAGAAAAACACACAAACAAGAAAATAAAAATTAACATAAACTGCTCCATCTTCATCCTCCCAAGTTGTTTTATGCAGACATTGAGGTTTCTTTTTTGCCTGAAGACATTGAAGTTGTTGATCTCCAAAAATATGAGCCATCGATATGGAAAACTTCTCACCTTCTCAAAAATCATAATCTATGTCTGTCATGTTCTGGGAGACAGAGTGCTTCACCAACTTTTCTTGCTCATCATACCGGTCAAGGTTCTCACAAGGGGCAGGGAAGATGGTCCCTATTACCCGACCTTGAACAAAGGCACACTGGAAAATGTGCTTCTTTTTATATGTTATTCCCACTGACATATCCTGGAAAGTCACATTTCTCACTGGAATCTCTTCACTCCCATGGATTCGGACAGGCACACGAACTCCCTGTCCATGGATGCCTGTGAAGCTTATGTCCCTGAGCACTGGAAGAGCTTTTGGATCATAGCCCTCATCCGGGTGCTCATTGTAGTCCGTCTTGATAACAATTCCAACTCGGACATTGTCAAATGTCAGATTCCGGTAGGTTATGTGACGCACATATCCGCCTCTTCCGGCGGCAGTCTTGATCCGAACAGCACGCCTTGAGCTCCACACAAGTAGGTTCTCCACTGTGACATTTTCAACCCCACCAGACATCTCACTGCCTATTGATACGCCAGCACTGTTGCATTTCAGCCAAGGGTAACTTTGAGTTACTCTCCGATAGACATAACATCAATACATATTGAGAAACCGACAGAGGAGTAAAGGAATAGTAGTTCTATTCTCTGATAGTATTAGGACATTAGTGAACTAACAGATGTGCGCAATGCCTGACTGCATGTTGACAATCAACTAAAGATAAAAGGTTCCCCTTACTGCTAGTGCAGTTGCTGCTGGCATTGGCACCCATCACTGGGCATATGGGTAGAATGCCTAATAGCATTCTACTCAAGATTGATGAATTGGTCATTCCTCACCTTCCAGTCAGACACATGATAGACTTGCACTTCTCCTTATCTTCTTCTTTTATGTCTTTCCCTTTTTCTTTCTATTTTTTATTTTTTGCGTTGGCATGGCAAGACATACCCAGGTCAACTGTGAATTATATTATGCTCTGAATCAAAGACCATATTCACAAATGAAAAAAAAAAGAAAAAAAAATGGAGCTAGAGGGCAAGCATGCCTGGACGGAGGTAGCAAGGAATTTTAAGGGGAGTGCCATTCACATTCCCTGTTTCCCTCCCATACTCCACTGAGGGAGGTTAAATACATACCTGACACTGGAGTGTGGGGATACTCTAGGGGAGCACGAAAAGAACTCCCAAATTTTAATGATTAAAGATGCATAACAATGATGCCAGGATACAACCATGAAGACTAGTAAGTACTCGTTTTTCACTCACAAGATGGCAACAAGCATTCAATGACAACCTGCTAAGTTAGATAGCAAGAAAGCATAAGATTCACCTGACCATAGAGCGGACAACAAGGTTTCGAATGAGTATATTTTTTGATGGCCGCCCATAAGTAATTCCATACTGATCCCAGCCACTCTTTATTGCAATCCCATCATCCCCCACACTTATATAACAGTCCTCAATCACCATATCCTCACATGAATCTGTTAAAAAAAATCAATGCTATTTTATATAAATTAGACTATAAATAAATAAGAATAAAACACACAAACTCAAATTACAAAAGCCAACCAACAATCTGTAGTTCAAATTATGCACGAAGAGTGCCCATAAAATCTTATCTCATCAGACTTTAAGCCAGATGAGGTCAGTAAATGATATCCTTAATCGTATTAAATTTTGTTACTTGGGCAGTGTGGGTGCTGGAGCGTGCAGTACTGTACCAAATGAGGCTTTACAAGAAAAATGATGATTTTGAATCTCTCTCTCTCTCTCTCTCTCTCTCTCTCTCTCAAAGACACACACACGAAAACAAAGATAACAAGTTAGTATGAATGATGGTGATATATGATATTATATTTTAAGTTTAAGCATCGTCTTTCAAAAAACACAATTGACATTTCTGAACATATTTTCTAAACATTAACTACACTGTTCACTTTATGTTTTTTGCTTCATGATATCTTCTTTAGTGTCAAATGATGCATTTACATATTCATAAGCTATCAGTCATCCCAAACAGATGAATGAAGAGACTGACATACACCAGTACCAGAACAGCATTATCTCATGTCAGTAGTTGGGGGAAGAGAAACCCCTTAGTAGGACACACTTACCAGGGTCTATTCCATCAGTATTTGGAGCTTCAAATATGGGAGCCAAGATCGTAATATTTTTTATAGTAACATTCTTGCAGTCATATGGATGAAGTGTCCAAAAAGGAGAATCACGCAAAGTTATATTAGAGATCAAAATGTCGCTTGACCACATAATCTGAACAAGTGGACCCCGAGTGTGGTTGAGAAGCTTCTGGCGATACTTCTTCCACCATGTTTGACCCTGCCCATTTATGGTACCATTATGCCCTGTTGGCCAGTGAATACATAGATATTGTTAGAACAAGAAAGAAATTAAACACTTGGAAAGAAGACAGATTTACAACTTAGAGCCTCAGCATAATAATGTCCATAAGAGTTCACTGGACAGACCTACCTTCTTCATTGACCCACAGAAAAAGTAAATTTTACAAATTTATAAAACAAGCTTATCCCTGCCCCGATCGGCAGCTGCTGGTGACGAAATTGTCTTTTTTACTCATTGTGTAAGACATTCGCATGTATTATTTCAAGTGACATGTTTATTTCTATTTGTAAAACCTTTTTTAAGACTTCTAATTCAGAAAATAAATCAAAACTATCAATATCAGATGGTTTCAAGTGGTGTGTACATTTCTGGAGATGCAAAGGTCTTTTTTTTTACAATAGAAAAATTTAATAGGAAAAGTATATAAAACTTAAAACTAATTTTTTATTAAATACGGGCCCTTAGACATTTTTAAATAGCCTAGGGATAGAGCGGACACTGTAAATTGTAGATTCGATATTTTCTTAGATACTAAAATGAGATTTTGTTAAGTACGTCTGGTAAACGCAGGAAGTTTTTCATATTTTTATATTTTCAATGAGAATCATAAGTGTAATACTGTAAGATATATGCATACTCCATTCTCTCTCATAATGATCGTGGATGGAAAGCTGTCACCTAGTTACTGTAGTCACAAACCACAATCTCTAAGCTCAAACTTAACTTCCACAGATGCAATATTCATGGTTAAAGGCTATATCACCAATGACCAACACATTGGTGTGCAATATCCAATTGGAAGCCTTCTTAGATTAGCTTCTAAATTAAATTAATACATTGACCTTCCAATTAAACACTATTGCTATGAACCAAAATATATAACTCAACAGAAAAAGGGTGAAATACCTTACCTGTTATAACAACACCTTTAAGATTTTGACCATGAATCAAACTCCCATACCGAGGTCCAGGATGCTCTCTCCCATACCCATATGAAGGCAATGGTGGCATTAATGGCCAATACTTCTCATCCTGTCATGCACATAAGAGAGCATATGCAGCATCAGAAATAACTGTCATGAAGTGTGTGTGTGTGTGTCTTACAGAGAGAGAGAGTTCAGTGTCATTATTAAAAGATCCAAAGAGTATTAGAAAAGCCATGTAAACTGAAACTTTTTTGATATGTTAATTTGTATGAATCCTTAACATGATGCCATTATGTGTATGTGTGTGTGTTAGAGCATGTAAACATGTATATATATTCTCACTGGGTTGTTGCATCTCATTAAAGGTTTAACATTAAATTTTAAAGGGAAATCTGGGTGAAGGTGCAACAGCTCCAAAGCTTGATTATTATTCAAATGGTTGGCTGATACACTGCTTAAACATGCCAAGTCTACTCTAGAGGTTGAGCACCGGGATAAGCAGGCATTTTGTCCACATGTGTGGGAATGTAGTGATATCCAGTTTTTCAATCCCCTGTGATAAGTTAACATTTGCAACAAAGCCCACAACCTCTAGGTTCTGGACTTTTCACTACTAGAAAACCCATATGCAGGCCTCATTTTCAGAATAATGATCAATAATTGCAGGGGCTTTTCACAACAGCTATCCAAGAGAATAAGATATGAACACAGATATTCCAGAATATGTCTAACATGCATGAATACTATCTCCAACTCAATGCCAATTAAATGAATAAAAGGAACATTTATCAGGGATTTACTAATTGGGTTCATATTATTAGAAAGCTCATGAATCATAATATTACTAACCTGTATATTAGTCTTGGCATGTAAATGTAAGTATTATATGACCATTGTCCCTTTCACAATCCTATGCTTAACAAAATGCGTTAGCAGTATTCAGGATGTCTCCATGTTTTATTTTGAAGTAAAACAAATGGTGGGAATCATGAACGTAATCTGAAATCTCTAAAATAAATCACATTCATTATATCACTGGGAAACTTCAAACCATTCCTAGGCATCTCAATAAACTGACTTGCATAATTATTATCAAACTACAAGTCCCAAACGAAATGTTAGGCACTCCCATTTCATTTATAGAAAAAGGCCAGATGAAATGCCAGCTACTCAGGGAATGAACCTCACTAGTCCTTGCAACAAAGATTTCCCATTTGAAACTTATAAAATAGATCTTAGTGTAAGAGAGCACATTACAGAACAAAATAACCACAACCACAATTTAACCACCATTGTTTCCAAACTAAGCAACCTATATTACCAAATAAAATGGAGGACTTTATACTTATCCAAATAAAGAAAACAGATAAAAGATACAAAAATTCACCTGATTCAAATAGAAAATGACTTGGAACAGATGCAAATACACATTATGGTGCAAAATTGCTACGACTACGATTACAAAAGCTACAATTTCTCTAACAAGCAACATTTCACATTTTGAAAGAACAAAGAAACTAAAACAGATAAATGAAGAAAACAAAAAAGCTTACATCAATCCCAAGTATCTCAGCATCTTCAGCAAGAAAGAGAGTCATGTGACTAGTGAGATTAAACGGCGCTGTTAACCAGCGACCAGGAGGCACATTAAGCTGGCCACCACCTTTCTTGCTCAGCTTGGAAATAGCCATCACTGCCCTCTCAAAGGCTTCAGTGTTCAGAGTAACCCCATCACCTACTCCCCCAAAATCCGTCAAATTGAAGGCCACAGGTCTCAGCCTAGGCATGGCTCTCACCGAGACTCGCCTAAATATGAAAAACCCATCTGCAATATTCCTCTGCCACACAAACACAGACGCGAACGCCGCGATCCAAAGCACGGTGAAGAGGGTCTTGTGCGAGGACAAGAAGGCTGGTAACCAGCGCTTCAATTCCAGCCTCTGGTGGTGGAACCGCCCAAGTGGTAAGGTCTCCACCATGGTCAATTAGATTGTACAGCAATGCAAAGCACTGATCTTTGTGCAAAATGAACTAGTGGGTCGAGCCAATTTGATTCAGAAAATCGAATGGAGATGGAGATGGGTGGTTGGGAAGTGGGTGTGTTTGATCTTTGATAACATGGACTATGTGGGTCTTTGTTGTTTTGGTGAATGAATAGAGGGAAAGATTTATATGGGGGTGTGAGAAAGAGAGAGAGAAATGGTGGTGGGAATCTGCAAATTGGGTGAGACGTTAATGTTAATGTTAGTGAGCAGAGTCAGGTGGATTTGGTTTGTGAAACATTGAAGCTTGAGTGCGTTTCAAGGGAAGGTTGTTAAGGTTAAAGAGGATTAGACTATTAGAGTATAGACATGGTTTGCAAGCTTGGTTTTGGGTCTCAGCAAGCAGAGAACGAGTTTGGAACTCTTTTTTGTATAGCTCAAAGTTTGGAACTTTGAGATTTGAGGGGTGAGTTCTGGAGTTCTGGGCCAGTGATGCGAGTGTTGCGAGTGTTGCGAGTGACAGTTTAACAGGCGGTCTCATGGAAATTTCATGGTGTTTGTGTCGGGTCAGGCCACGTTGTCATTATATTAGTTTTTTGAATTACCAATTTATACCTATTTAATTGTAATTTAATACCTTATTGGCTCTAACCACTTAATTAACCTTTATTTGGTTTTTGATTGGCAGAACATCTTGATTAATAAAACAAAAAAACATCTGGGCTTATGTTTAGGTAATCTTGAAAATGTGTTATTTAATAGGTATCCATCAAAAGAAGAAACATCTTGATCACATCATAATGCATTTAATTTTTTCAAATTCATTGACCACCCTTTGTTATGAATCTAAACAATACCAACCAAATTAATGTATCTAAGTATATGCATCCATATATTGTATATTACTTACACCACCATATAGCAACAACCGAGTTCTTTATTTTTTATTTCTCCTCCAAACTTAATCCCATAACTTATTTTTTTCTATCATACGCAATAGAATACGAATAGGTTGTCACTTTTGCGGCACTATGAAGTAATATTGCAGGACGATGTATATATTATTGTATCACGTATCAAGAAGTAGACTGGTTACAACTACAATATCAATCTGTCCATTTGGTCACTAGGCGAAAGCAATGGATGAGCTACACCACCTAACACACTCAGCTGCAGGTTGAGCAGATGACTAGCCCTATATGGAATAAATTGAAAGATTCAACTCAACCCCTCCAATTGTATGGTCAACAACGATGTGTACATCTCAAGATTATGAATTATCAGGTTATGTACTTTTTAACAATTATTACAGTCGAAACTTATAATTCTAACGTTTAAAATTTTTTACATTTGAGTTCCCGAGCTCTAATCATTTCTCTCTCAGTACTTGACTAAAAAAATTAAGACTAATTTGATAGTAAATCATAATTTTACTATTTTTCTTTTTATGGAGTGGGTATAGAGAGTATTTCTGGATTTAGATAACAAAATATGTTAGTTTTGCATATGAGTTTTTGGGTTAGATGATGTAGGTGAGCTGATAGCTGAGTTTTTGGCTAATCCATGCCTCAAGCTCCACCTACGGTCACAAGACTCACAACTCACAAGGCTAGGAAAGCTCATATCCAGAACACGTGCCATGTTGCCATTGGCTCCTATTCTCCTTCTTGTGACCCTATCATCAATTATCCATCTTCCTAGGAATAGAAGCACTGTCTAACAGTCTGAAAGGGAAGCCTGACCAAGCCTTGCCAAAGCCATCAAACTCTGCACAGTTTGGCTGAGCCATTGCCATCTATGGCCCTCTCCATTGCCTCTTCTTCAATCTCAAGCTTCCCAACAAGGTAATAAAAATGTTCTAAACCAACCACATTCTTAATTTCAATCTCAAGATTCATTGTTTTCTCAAACACTCTTGTTAATTAATGTCCAAGGTTTCTGATTAGAAACAGGGGAATAGTGGCATGGAAATTTTCCACAGGAAAATTCACAACATGCATGTTGGGGAGACCAACCCGTTTAAATGCAACAAAAGGAGTGTCAAGTGTATGTGAACCACTCCCTCCAGATAGACCCTTGTGGTTTCCTGGTAGTTCACCTCCTGAGTGGCTTGATGGCAGGTTATAGTTAATTAATTTCACTGTCTTTCACAACACCCTCTTCTAATTCAGCATATAATCTCTGGTTTCGCTTTGACTTCTTTGCTAAAACTGCAGCCTTCCTGGTGATTTTGGCTTTGACCCACTTGGATTAGGTATGCACATATATGTTCTAGACCATTTATACACTTTTATAGAATATATATGTAACTTAATTTGACAATTTTTTTGATTGCAGGGTCAGATCCAGAGTTACTGAAATGGTTTGCACAAGCTGAGCTGATGCATGGCAGATGGGCAATGCTTGCAGTGGCAGGGATTCTCATTCCAGAGTGGCTTGAAAGATTAGGCTTCATTGAGAACTACTCATGGTATGAGGCTGGTGAACGAGAGTACTTTGCAGACCCAACAACCCTGTTTGTGGTGCAGTTAGCACTAATGGGTTGGGTTGAGGGTAGGAGATGGGCTGATATAATTAAGCCTGGGAGTGTTGACATTGAGCCCAAGCTTCCTCACAAAAAGAACCCAAAGCCAGATGTTGGGTACCCAGGTGGGCTGTGGTTTGACCCCTTTATGTGGGGAAGAGGGTCTCCTGAGCCTGTCATGGTGTTGAGAACAAAGGAGATCAAGAATGGGCGTCTTGCAATGCTAGCCTTTGTGGGTTTCTTGTTCCAAGCCATTTATACTGGGAAAGACCCCATTGACAACTTGATGGCTCATATTGCAGACCCTGGTCACTGCAACATATTTTCGGTAATGCTATGTTTTAGTGGAGTTGAAAAAGATATATATATATATATATATGCTCATCATGAGTTCCAACATTTCATTTTTTGCAGGCTTTCACTTCACAATACTAATGCTGTGGATCCTGAGGACCCCTGGAAGGCTTGTTAAGGCAGCACCAAACAGCCTGCAAGTAATTAACTCTGTGCATTGTTGTAATACTCTCTTCTGTTAGAAGATCAAGGGAACTTGTACATACCAAGAAGCCAAGAAAATTACCTCATGACTTCCCATTCTGTAATTTGAGTTTCATTTTGTTACAACTTGATGTGAGAGTATAACTGATCAATGTCTAGGTGGCCAATGTGCTATCCAAGAAGCTTTGAGCAAACTCTAAAGAAAAATTGGGTTGAGAATCTGTTCTAAACAATTTGTTGTTTTCGGCTAAAACTCTAATTTAGGCTTCTTCACATTGATGCATATGAACTTTATTATAGAACTCACATACATCTATGGTTAGGAGTCATTTACGTGCGCATGAGTGATTGTGGGAAACATATCTCAATATTTAATTAAATTTGACATTTTTGTACTAATAAAGTGGACCCTTTTACTAATAAATATCGAAGCTTATGTGATATTTACATATGTGAATGAACATTGAATAATGAAAGAGCTTGAGTCCTAAAGTCCTTCCTTGGGACAGAAGTTATTCCGGAAATGCAGGACAGGCAGAGGAAGACAAGGTCAAAGAAACTTCCACAGCTCTCTCTCTTCCTCTCAATCCGAAAGGCCATACCAGCCCACTTTCCTCTGTCCCAATTCTCTATTCTTGGGGTTTGTGATGTGAAATCTGGTAGACTCCAAGCTGACAACCCCAAATTGATGAAGAAAAGGAAATTAAGCAAAGAAAACAAAGCCCACAATTTTCTCTCCGGGCAGCGGGTCGTTTCCCATTTCCTCCGGCTCCGGCTCGGCAATGGCCGGCGCTGTTGGCTTCCTCCTCTTGTTCCTCCTCTCCTTGTCCCCACACCTCTCCTTGTCCATATCCGAAGAGCAGGCCCTCCTCAACCTCAAGAATTCGTTCGCCAAAGGCGGCGCCTTGGGCAACTGGGTCCCCAACTCGTCTCCCTGCAAAGCCCACTGGGCTGGGGTCATCTGCAACAATGGGGTTATCAGTGGTCTCCATCTCACCAACATGGGTCTCTCTGGGAAGGTCGACATTGAGGCCTTGAAAGCCATTCCGAGGCTCCGAACTCTCAGTTTGGTCAAAAACCAGTTCACGGGTCCCATTCCGGATTTCCATTCCCTCGGGGCTTTGAAGTCTCTGTTGCTGACGGGGAATAACTTCTCCGGTGAAATCCCAGACGATTTCTTCGCCCAAATGACCTCCTTGAAGAAAGTTTACCTAAATGACAACATTTTCACCGGGAAAATCCCGGGGTCGTTGAAGAAACTGACCCATCTGATCGAACTTCACATGGAGAACAACGAATTCACGGGAACAATCCCTGAGTTGAAACAAGATTTACGGTCCCTGGACTTGTCGAATAACAAGCTGGAGGGACCAATCCCACCAAGCTTGTCCAATTTCGATGAAAGCACATTTGAAGGAAATGGAGCACTCTGCGGCGGACCATTCAACCCATGCAAACCGCCACCTCCTCCACTAACCCAAACGACGTCGCAGCCCCCCGGGGATGATATAAAAAAGTCACACACCATCAAGATAGTAATTGCGGCCATTTTTGCTTTCATGGTTCTGCTGCTGCTCTACGTGTTGCTGGTGGCGAGGCGGCGGCGCAGGGACGATGACTTCAGCGTTCTTGGGAAAGACAGCTTCGATGAGCAGGATCAGATGGTTGAGGTTCATGTGCCGAGTACACATTCCCGCAGTGTGAGTAGTAATAGCGTGGAGGCCATGTCGTCGATCGCTGGTAGCCGAAAAAGTTGTTCCAAGAAGGGCTCGCAGAGCGGGAAGAATGGCGCGAGCGAGCTGTTGATTGTGAATGACGAGAAGGGGGTATTTGGATTGCCGGACTTGATGAAAGCCGCGGCTGAGGTTTTGGGGAATGGCGGGTTGGGGTCGGCTTATAAGGCGGTGATGGGGAATGGGTTGTCTGTGGTGGTCAAGAGGATGAGGGAGATGAACAGGTTGGGGAGAGACGGCTTCGAGGCTGAGATGAGAAGGTTTGGGAGACTCCGCCATACCAACATCTTGACACCTTTGGCTTACCACTACCGCAGAGAAGAGAAACTGTTGATCTCAGAGCACATTCCCAAGGGGAGCTTGCTATACGTTTTGCATGGTAAGCTAGAGATCGTCTATCATATTTCCAGGCACATTGATTATGTAGCATTAATTCATGCGTCAATTATCATATAATTCATAATAATTGATGTAACAAGTAAACCCACAAATTTCTGTCTACCCAGAATCTCGTGGTTAGACTAAGAGAAACTTTCATTCAATTAAGTTTTTTGGGACATGCACAATTCATTTTTTAAGTGTGGAGAATAGATTTCTAACTAGTTTTGGTCATGTGACCATTTTGCAGGTGATCGTGGAATTTGCCACTCTGAGCTGAATTGGCCAACCCGTTTGAAGATCATCCAAGGAATTGGTTGTGGGATGGGGTTCCTGCATACTGAGTTTGCATCCTATGACCTGCCCCATGGAAACCTCAAATCCAGCAATGTGCTTCTAACCGAAGACTACGAACCAGTTCTCAATGACTATGCCTTCAATGCACTGATCAACCCCAACTATGGAGCACAATCAATGTTTGCTTTTAGAACCCCGGAGTACCTAGAGAAGCAGCAGATATCTCCAAAGTCTGATGTTTATTGTCTTGGAGTGGTCATCCTTGAAATCCTGACAGGGAAGTTCCCTTCTCAGTACCTGAGCAATGGCAAAGGTGGGACGGATGTGGTGCAGTGGGTGCATTCAGCAATGTCTGAGCAGAGGGAAGAAGAACTGCTCGACCCCGAGATAGCAAAGGACGACGGAGATTCAGTGGGTCAGATGCTGCAGATCCTCCGAATTGGAGCTGCTTGCACTGAGAGTGATCCCGTGCAACGGCTTGATATAGTGGAAGCCATCAGGAGGATAAAAGAGGTACAAGTTTGAGAGAGAGAGAGAGAGAGAGAGAGAGAGAGAGAGAGAGAGAGAGAGAGGCATGCATGCATGCATATATGCATATATATATATATATATGCTAATGTGCTTGCTTGCTATATATACTTCAAAGTACAAATGGCGGTCTTTCAGGCTGAGAAATTAAATGGGCCTATGCAATGCAGCAGAGAGTGAGTGTTGGCCCCTTGTTGGGTCTTGGCCACAGAAGCAAAAATGGCATTTAGTGAAAATACTAAAATAAAAAACTGATCATATTTCTATTCTGGAGGAGAGTTTCTTGCCACTATAGGTGAGAAAAAAAAAAAAAAAAGGGTACGTAGGAGAGTGTTGGGGTGCAACAAGGAAGAAATGGAATTTAGTGAATATACTGAATAAATTATATATCACTATTCTGGAGGAAGTTTTGGTTCTTAGTTTTCTCATCTAATTCGTGATGAGAGTGACACCCATTTTCTTTTCCTCTCTTTTTCTTTTTTATTTTTAAATAGTTGTATATAAACATAGGTATCTTCAGTTCACCATAATAATTTTTTTTTTCTAGGAATACTAACAGAGACATTCGTTCATGTACATACATGTGTCTTGACATACATTCATACAATTAATATACATGTATTACGTGAGTTTATTCAATGACTTTTCAAGATGTTCAAAATTGTTTCCAACAGAGAGGTTAATTGTCACTTGTAAACATCTCATGCAGTGAGCAAAATCGAAAAATTATACCCATGATAATTAAGAATTAAGATGACATAGCACGTCTAAAATGGAAAGAGCTATATAAGTGCCAAGAATACTAAAATAGATCGAAAGAAATACGAAGGTTGCTTGTAGTTCTAAATTCTAATAGTTAAAGAGCATTTATCCATTTATTTGAAGTTGTGAATTTGAGGTTACCTCCTTAAGATCGCTATAATCGACCAATAACCATTATGATTTAGTAACACTTAATTAGTTTCAATTAATTTCTGTTGGACAACTAATAAAAAAATATTGCTTGACTAGAAAGAGAAAAAATAATAAGGGTCATTTAGAAACCAACTTAGTCCATGCCAAATAATTATTGGATATAATCGCAACATCACCATGATGAACTAATTTACGTGTTATAATATAGGTGAATGACAAATTTATACTTGTATGATATATTATTAAGGGAGACTTAGAGTACAGTCCATTTTATAAATCTTTCTTAGACTAATATCGATAGTGATTTAGAGTTTTTAATTAATTCCTTTTATTTTTCTTCTTTAACGGATTTATGTTAGATTTTAACTTCAAGATTTTAGGCTTTACCCAAAATCTCGAAGTTAAAACTTAACATGCAGCCTCTACAAAACCCATTCTACACCCTTCAAATTAAGGAATGACTTTATTATGAATTAAAATGATTTTCTTCTAAATTAAAATGATTTTCTTATAAATTATTATGAATTATAAGAATTTTCTTATAAATTTTAAAACATCATCGGTCTTTATCTAAAAATTGTTTTTTTAAAGAATGTAGGTCTAATTATCTTTATTATTAATAATACCCACCCATATCACTTATATAAGGGATAACACCTCGATTCGTTATATTAGATGGCGGTGTTACGGTTATACCTAAAAATTTAGAGTGTTGTTATTTACACACTTTTTTTTTTTTGCACACTATTTTCTCTAGTTTTTTGGTAACACACCCCTTACCATCTTCTAAAATTTGGAATTTCTTTTTGCACACCCCTTTTATTACCAAAATATCCATCTTCTAAAACACACCCACCCACCCTACCTCTCTCTCTTTCCTTCTCTCTCCTCCTTTCCTTTCTTTGGCTTTTCAACCCAGCAGCCTTGCCCTTACAAAAAAAAAATATATTTAACACCCACAGTACCCGACCCACCTTGCACACAGCTGCCTATGTCGCATGATTCGTCACCGGCGAACCTTCTCCTCCCTCTCCATCTCTCTTTCTCTTTCTCTTCCTTTTCTCTCTGTTTCTCTTTCCCTCTCTCTTTTCTCTTCCCTTTCACTTTCTCTCTCACTCACTTAGCCCCCTAGCTGAATGGAAATGGAGGTCGGCGAGGTCGACAAAAGCTTCTGATCTAGAGGCCGGCGATGGGTCGGGTTTGGTAAGGGAAGAAGGAGGGGGTGGCAAGGGGAGGAAAGAGGAGGGGTGAGTCGGGCTTGGCTGGGTTGGTGGGTCTAGGAGGGGGAAGGAGAATGAAGGGGAGGAAGGGGGTGTGTTTGCAAAGAAAGACAGAAAGGGAGAGAGGAGAGAGGAAAAAAAAGAGAGAGAGAGGTGTGTGTCTTTTCCACTTTGGTTTTTTTTTTTCTTAAAAAAAAAGTGTGCAAATAGCAGCACTCAAAAGTTATGAGGCTAATTCAAGAGGCCTCTTGATCCAAAGGTGGCCCAGGCCCAAAACCCATACCCATATGGGTCGTTGTGTTCAGTTCTGGACCCATACCTATACCCATACAGTAACCAAACTTACTACATGTTAGAGCATGTACAATGACATGGCTAAATACTATATATATATGCTAAATAAAGCAGAATTGATAAAAAAGCTCACTACAATGATATAGCTAAATTTAGCATATATTTAGTATGCTATTGCTAAATTTTTCACTATATATAGCAGAAAATTTAGCAATTGCTATTGAAGAACTTAAGAAAAAAGTGGATCCATCATTTGAAAAGTATGGGTAAAGAAAGAATAAAAAACCAAGTGAAAGAAAGTGATTGGTTGAAAAAGTGTTGGATCCTACGAGAAGAAAGAGAGGAAATGATATTCATATGAATGGAAAATGTTGCAGCAAGAGACATGAAGATGGGCAACTGTCATGGGTTGATTGTTCATGTATTCAAATTTTACAATTCTTAAATTTGACTTTGATATGAAAAAAAACTAAAATACTAATTTAAGTATTAAAATAATAATATTTAAATATATTTAATATTGTGCTCATATTAAAGATCTCATTAAAATATTTATAATGATATAATTATTAAAATAATTTAATATAATTTATAAAGATATATAAATATAATAGATGAAATACATTAAAATTCATCATATTATATTACAATAACACTAAATCAAAAAAAGAACACTATTAAATTTTAAAGATATCAACAAAAATTAAGATAATAAATTAAAATATAATTATATAATTTAATATTTTTATTAAACGAGTATACGGGGCGGGGTGAGGATGAGATGAGAATGATATTACCATACCCGCTTAATTGGGGCGGGTCCCCACGGGTTCAAGGCGAGTTTGCCAATACTATATCTGCCCCGCAAGATAATCGGGTTTCCATCGGAAGTATTCGAGGTCCCAATTATTTTTTAAAAAATAAATTTTTTTTATTAATAATATACTAAATTAATATAAATATATAATATAATAAATGAAATATATTAAAATTCATTATATTATATTATAATAACACTAAAATATAAAAAGAACACTATTAAATTTTAAAAATATTAACAAAAATTAAAATAATAAATTAAAATATAATTATATAATCTAATATTTTTATTAAATGGTATACGGAGCGGGCATGAATAAGGATGGTGATACCCGCTTATCGGGGCAATCCCGATGGGAATTTTGGGGGCGGAGAATTTTTCCATCCCTAAATACCAAACACCAATCTGAAGCGAATCTAAGAGAGTTTCATCCGACCATCCGAGGAAGACAGACGGATCACAGACACGGACATGGGTTCTGCAAAAGAGATAGTAGAGAAACTGAAACTGAATCCTCACCCAGAAGGTGGGTTTTACTCTGAAACTTTCAGAGACACATCCATTGTCCTTCCCTTGTGTCAGCTTCCCCCAGACTGTAAGTCCTTGTCACTGATCTGACTTTTGACATTTATTTATTATTGGGTTTTTATTGTTATCTGCATTTGGATCTTGAATTTAGGATTGTGGAAAATATATTGAATGAAAGTTATGAAACTAAGCTCACATGGAATGAATGCTGGATGGTTAGCTTGATTGTGTTATATCTGCATTTTAGTTGTATGAAATTGGATTCTTGGGATTGGAATTTAATGCCCCAATTCAAAATTCATATGCGGGATGTAGGAACCTAGTTTAAATCATACTACAAGTCACCCATTGGTGTCCATGCAACATATTTCGTTCATGCAATCATGCACAATTGAATTCGAAATGGACCCATTTTGAATTCAAAATGTAGCAAAAGGAATTTTTGTCAAAAAGGTAAAGACACTGCAGCCCTGTTGTTATGTTTGGGAACTTTTGGTTCCACCTTCCTGTCTTGCTAAAAACAGAGTGATACAAATATGGATAGACGGAGTCTGATGGAATTAGCTACAGAGCTTGTCAATGTTGCTTGGTTAAACTATTTTCTTTTTACCATTTATGTTACTAAGAGAAGTGTGGCTGATCTGCAGACAAGGTTGAGCGCCCTGTCAGTTCATGTATTTACTTCTTGCTGCCGTCTGGGAATGTGTCACGCCTTCATCGTATACCATGTGCAGAAACCTGGCATTTTTATGTGGGAGAACCTATTACGGTACACTCCACTCCGGTCATGGCTCAAACATTGAAAGATCAACATACTCTGCATTCACATGCCATTTCTATAGTCATTTCCATGTTCAATACCTGTGTTGTGTTGTATGTTAAAGTTGGCCACCCATCTCACTACAAGTCACGATCGCTTCTCCCTGGGCTTGGGAGCTTAGACATGCCATGCAAAAGATAAAACAGTAAGAAGATACAAACAAAGCTGTATACATGCATGTTTGTATATGCGAGACATATGTGGCAAAATTTATTTAATTTGCAGTTGCAATTGCCTAAAATGGTTTTGGCAAAAGATAAAACAGTTAGACAAATGAAAAGCTGTATTCATGTTAACTTTATTGATATATTATTGCCTTTTGTTTCATCTTCTAGCACAAAGTACCTTCATACATTTGTGATGATCATGTATGTAGCCTAAATTTGCATTTCAAAAGAATCCACACTGGATCCCGAATTTGAGCTCTAGATAAAGAATCCACACTGCATTTCTTTATCTTGCCTGCCCTCTCCTCTTTTAACACAGTCAGACTTTTTATCAGGTATTGGAGTTGAATGACAAAGATGGGAAAGTGAAATTAACCTGCCTTGGACCCAATTTGATTGGAGAGGATCAGCAACCCCAGTACACAGTTCCTCCAAATATATGGTTTGGTGCATTTCCAACAAAGGACTTCAGCATTTCATCAGATGGGGCATTGGTCAAAGCTGCTCCAAGGGATTCTGAAACCCACTACTCTCTTGTGGGATGCACTTGTGCACCTGCCTTTCAGTTCCAGGACTTTGAGTTGGCAAAACGCTCGGAGCTTGTTTCTCGCTTTCCTAGTAGCCAGCCTCTTATATCGTTGCTTACATTCCCTGATCAAGCATAAGCCTTTGCTGCAGTAATCTTATAATTGTACTAGTTCAATGTTTGTTTACATGTTATGGATTTGAAGTGATTGTGGATTGTTCAAACTTCAAATCATGGAAGGATATGATTTAGCTCTCAAATTTAATAATGGAAGGATATGATTTTCCTTGATATGTGAAAAGTCGCATATATTTGATGAGTCCATTTTTGCTCACCACTAAAAAGTGGTGGTGAGCATTACTATTATGCTAGATGGATCACACATATCACAAAAAAATGGTTAGATGACACATATCATTCATTCACTATGGTGATAATGCTCACTATCACCTTCAGTATAGTGCTCACTATCATCTTTCGCGTTTGGAAGGATATTATTTTCCTTGATATACCTTTCACATATGGAAGGATTTGTATAATGGAAAGATATAATTTTCCTTGAAACGTGAAAAGTCGCAAAAATGAATCCTATTTGATATACAAATCTCTTATTTTCATCACTTAGTAGAGGGTTGGAAGGGAAATACTTACAACCCCACTCCAATTTTTTCAGAATATTGCACCCATGCTGCAAAACCAATTTCATTTTTGGCTTGGGCAGGCGGATACAAATCTTAATATAAGCATGCGATAGTAGCATAATGCAGTGTAGTCAGTATATGATGATACTTGTTGCATGTAAATATTATGTGGATTTAAGAGGAATGACCATCTTACAAAAGAAATGACATTTACTGTGCCCTCAAAAAATGAAGCTCCATAACAAGCCATGGCAAATCAA
Organism: Dryas drummondii; assembly: GCA_003254865.1. Classification (NCBI taxonomy): domain Eukaryota; kingdom Viridiplantae; phylum Streptophyta; class Magnoliopsida; order Rosales; family Rosaceae; genus Dryas; species Dryas drummondii. The sequence goes on along the minus strand of QANW01005099.1, from coordinate 2,308,533 downwards.
AACAAGTCATGTTCAACAGAGAAGCAATTGCAAATCTAAATCCTGAACCAATTCTGTAGACCCAACCACATGGTTGCACATATCAATTAAATCTACATAAAACACTTGAGTTAAGGAAACATCAACATCAACATCAACTCTATGAGACCCAAAACTCCACTTCATTTCCAGCCTTCGTGAATGAGTCCTTCGCAATCCTATTGAGGTGAAAATCTTGGGTCACAGCCGCACTAAAATTTGCGGACATGATCAACAATAAAATGAGAGGACAAGTTAATCAAAATCAAGAAACTCCATTCTTTTTCTCATGGTCCCTTTCAAATCTGTAGCATCCCTCTCTGCTTTCTGAGCCTGAATAGAAGAGAAAATGTATTGAAATTATTGAAAAGTGCAAAAGACTAACATATATAGCATGGAACAATCTGACCCAACTGAATAAAAAACATAAAAAGATTGCACCATTTACTGTATTAACAGACTAATCTTAAAAGGAAATTTTTTACATATATAGAAAAGTACAGAAGGGTACATAGGACAGGATTTAACTCAAAAGGTTCCAGCATGTCTCAGGTCAGCGGATACAAGAGATTATTTACTATAAAAGAACCAAGTAAACTTATATTCCTACTCAAAAATAGTAGTGCATAAGGAAGTTCCTTTGTTAACCCTGGCAGGACAAACTTAGGATAGGTGCCAAGCATTTATCTATGCCACGTAGGAATTCACAAGAGTTTTCTTCATCCAATAGTTATAGAGCATTTACCCATTTATTTGAAGTTGTGAATTTGGAGAAATTATTATGTATAATCGCTATATTGACACGTGGTATAACCAGTCTATTTGTTATAATATGAGTGGATGTTTTTAATACTATATCTTACTAATATAAACATATCGTTCAGTAATACTCTTAAATGTTGGATTGGTTATAACACGTGACGGTATATCGGTTATATCCTATAATTTTTCGTAAATTTGAGATTACCTCCTTAAGATCGTTATATTCGACCAATAACCATTATGATTTAGTAACACTTAATTAGTTCCAATTAATTTCTGTTGGACGACTAATAAAAAAATAATATCGCTTGACTAGAAAGATAAAAAATAATAACAAGGGTCATTTAGAAACCAACTTAGTCTATGAAAAATAATTATTGGATATAATCGCAACATCATCATGATGAACTAATTTACGTGTTATAATATAGGTGGATGACAAATTTATACTTGTTTGATATATTATTAAGGGAGACTTAAAATCCAATATATTTTATAAGTTTTTCTTAGACTAAAACTAGTAGTGATTTAGGGTTTTTAATTAAGTCCTTTTATTTTTCTTCTTTGACGGCTTTATATAAGGTTTTAACTCCAAAATTTTGGGTTTCGCTCAAAATCTCAAAATTAAAACCTAACATGCAGACTATACAAAGCCCACTCTACACCCTAGGAGGGGAAATATCCTTCAAATTAAAGAATGACTTTATTATGAATTAAAATGATTTTCTTCTAAATTAAAAGAATTTTATTATAAATTAAAAGGATTTTCTTATAAATTATTATGAATTAAAAGATTTTATTATAAATTTTAAAACACCTCCGGTCTTTATTGAAAAACTGTTTTTCTAAAGAACTTAAGTCTAATTTTCTCTATTATTAATAATAACCATCCATATCACTTATATAAGGGATAACACCTCGATTCGTTATATTATATAGCGGTATTATAGTTGTACCCAAAAATTTAGAGTGTTGTTATTTACATACCTTTGTTTTTTTTTTCTTTCTTTTTGCACACTATTATCTCTAGTTTTCTGCTAACACACCCCTTACCATCTTCTAAAATTTGGAATTTCTTTTTGCACACCCCTTCTATTACCAAAATATCTATCTTCTAAAACACACCCACCCACCCCACCTCTCTCTCCTCCCTCCCTTTCTTTGGGTTTTCAACCCAACGGCCTTACCTTTACCAAAAAAAAAATAAATAAATAAATAACACCCACAGTACCCGACCCACCTTGCACACAGCTGCCTATGTCACCTAATTCGTCACTAGCGAACCTCTTCCTCCCTCTCCATCTCTCTTTCTCTTCCTTCTCTCTATGTTTCTCTTTCCCTCTCCCTTTTCTCTTTCCTTTCACTTTCTCTCTCACTCACCCAGCCCCCTGGCTGGATGGAAATGGAGGCCGGCGAGGTCAACAAAAGCTTTTGATCTGGAGGTCGGCGATGGGTCGGATTTGGCAGGGGCGGTAGGTCGCGGGGGAAGGGGAAGAAGGATGGGGTGGCAGGGGAGGAAGGGGGTGTGTTTGCAAAGAAAGGCAGAAAAGGAGAGAGGAGAGAGGGAAAGAGAGAGATAGAGAGAGGAGGTGTGTGTGTCTTTTTTACTTTGGTTTTTTTTCTTAAAAAAAAAAAGGTGTGCAAAAAAAGAAAAAAAAAAGTGTGTAAATAGTAGCACTCAAAATTTATGAGGCTAATTCAAAAGGTCTCCTGATCCAAAGCTGGTCCAAGCCCAAAACCCATACCCATATAGGTCGTTGTGTTCAGTTCTGGACCCATACCTATACCCATACATTAACCAAACTTACTACATGTTAGAGCATGTACAATAACATGGCTAAATGCTATGCTATATGCTAAATATAGCAGAATTGATAAAAAAGCTCACTACAATGATATAACTAAATTTAGCATTTGTTATGCTATTACTAAATTTTCTACTATATATAACAAAAAATTTAGCAATTGCTTTTGAAGAACTCAAGAAAAAAGTGAAGCCATCATTTGAAAACCATGTGTAAAGAAAGAATAAAAAATCAAGTGAAAAAAAGTAATTGGTTGAAAAAGTGTTAGGTACCACAAGGAAAAAGAGAGGAAAAAATATTCACATGAATGAAAAAAGTTGCAGCAAGAGGCATGAAAATAGGCAACTGTCATGAGTTAATTGATCATGTATTCAAATTTTACAATTCTTAAATTTGATTTTGATATGAAAAATACTAAAATATTAAATTTAAGTATTAAAATAATAATATTAAAATATATTTAATATTATTCTTATATTAAAAATCTCATTAAAATATTTATAATGATATAATTATTAAAATAATTTAATATATTAAATTTAATTTCTAAAAATATATATAAATATATTAACATATAGTTATCTTTTGTGCCATTAGAACAACAAGCACAAAAATTATTATTAAATGCTAAAAGTCATGCTAAATATAACATATAGCAAAAAGGCATTATAGATGCCGTTAGTTGTTACCAAACACCAATCTGAAGCGAATCTAAGAGAGTTTCATCCGACCATCCGAGGAAGACAGACAGATCAAAGACACGGACATGGGTTCTGCAAAAGAGATAGTAGAGAAACTGAAACTAAATCCTAACCCAGAAGGTGGGTTTTACTCTGAAACTTTCAGAGACACATCCATTGTCCTTCCCTTGTGTCAGCTTCCCCCAGACTGTAAGTCCTTGTCACTGATCTGACTTTTGACATTTATTTATTATTGGGTTTTTATTGTTATCTGCATTTGGATCTTGAATTTAGGATTGTGGAAAATATATTGAATGAAAGTTATGAAACTAAGCTCACATGGAATGAATGCTGGATAGTTAGCTTGCTTGTGTAATATGTGCATTTTAGTTGTATGAAATTGGATTCTTGGGATTGGAATTTAATGCCCCAATTCAAAATTCATATGTGGGATGTAGGAACCTAGTTTAAATCATACTACAAGTCACCCAATGGTGTCCATGCAACATATTTCGTTCATGCAATCATGCACAATTGAATTCGAAATGGACCCATTTTGAATTCAAAATGTAGCAAAAGGAATTTTTGTTAAAAAGGTGAAGACACTGCAGCCCTGTTGTTATGTATGGGAATTTTTGGTTCCACCTTCCTGTCTTGCTAAAACAGAGTGATACAAATATGGATAGACAGAGTCTGATGGAATTAGCAACAGAGCTTGTCAATGTTGCTTGGCTAAACTATTTTCTTTTTACCATTTATGTTACTAAGAGAAGTGTGGCTGATCTGCAGACAAGGTTGAGCGCCCTGTCAGTTCATGTATTTACTTCTTGCTGCCGTCTGGGAATGTGTCACGCCTTCATCGTATACCATGTGCAGAAACCTGGCATTTTTATGTGGGAGAACCTATTACGGTACACTCCACTCCGGTCATGGCTCAAACATTGAAAGATCAACATACTCTGCATTCACATGCCATTTCTATAGTCATTTCCATGTTCAATAGCTATGTTGTATGTTAAAGTTGGCCACCCATCTCACTACGAGTCACGATCGCTTCTCCCTGGGCTTGGGAGCTTGGACATGCCATGCAAAAGATAAAACAGTAAGAAGATACAAACAAAGCTGTATACATGCATGTTTGTATATGTGAGACATATGTGGCAAAATTTATTTAATTTGCAGTTGCAATTGCCTAAAATGGTTTTGGCAAAAGATAAAACAGTTGGACAAATGAAAAGCTGTATTCATGTTAACTTTATTGATATATTATTGCGTTTTGTTTCATCTTCTAGCACAAAGTATCTTCATACATTTGTGATGATCATGTATGTTGCCTAAATTTGCATTTCAAAAGAATCCACACTGGATCCCGAATTTGAGCTCTAGATAAAGAATCCACACTGCATTTCTTTATCTTGCCTGCCCTCTCCTCTTTTAACACAGTCAGACTTTTTATCAGGTATTGGAGTTGAATGACAAAGATGGGAAAGTGAAATTAACCTGCCTTGGACCCAATTTGATTGGAGAGGATCAGCAACCCCAGTACACAGTTCCTCCAAATATATGGTTTGGTGCATTTCCAACAAAGGACTTCAGCATTTCATCAGATGGGGCATTGGTCAAAGCTGCTCCAAGGGATTCTGAAACCCACTACTCTCTTGTGGGATGCACTTGTGCACCTGCCTTTCAGTTCCAGGACTTTGAGTTGGCAAAACGCTCGGAGCTTGTTTCTCGCTTTCCTAGTAGCCAGCCTCTTATATCGTTGCTTACATTCCCTGATCAAGCATAAGCCTTTGCTGCAGTAATCTTATAATTGTACTAGTTCAATGTTTGTTTACATGTTATGGATTTGAAGTGATTGTGGATTGTTCAAACTTCAAATCATGGAAGGATATGATTTAGCTCTCAAATTTAATAATGGAAGGATATGATTTTCCTTGATACGTGAAAAGTCGCATATATTTGATGAGTCCATTTTTGCTCACCACTAAAAAGTGGTGGTGAGCATTACTATTATGCTAGATGGATCACACATCACAAAAAAATGGTTAGATGACACATATCATTTATCCACTATGATGATAATGCTCACTATCACCTTCACTGTAGTGCTCACTATCACCTTTCGCGTATGTAAGGATATTATTTTCCTTGATATACCTTTCACATATGGAAGGATTTGTATAATCGAAAGATATGATTTTCCTTGAAACGTGAAAAGTCGCAAAAATGAATCCTATTTGATATACAAATCTCTTATTTTCATCACTTAGTAGAGGGTTGGAAGGGAAATACTTACAACCCCACTCCAATTTTTTCAGAATATTGCACCCATGCTGCAAAACCAATTTCATTTTTGGCTTGGGCAGGCGGATACAAATCTTAATATAAGCATGCGATAGTAGCATAATGCAGTGTAGTCAGTATATGATGATACTTGTTGCATGTAAATATTATGTGGATTTAAGAGGAATGACCATCTTACAAAAGAAATGACACTGACTGTGCCCTCAAAAAATGAAGCTCCATAACAAGCCATGGCAAATCAAAACAAGTCATGTTCAACAGAGAAGGAATTGCAAATCTAAATCCTGAACCAATTCTGTAGACCCAACCACATGGTTGCACATATCAATTAAATCTACATAAAACACTTGAGTTAAGGAAACATCAACATCAACTCTATGAGACCCAAAACTCCACTTCATTTCCAGCCTTCGTGAATGAGTCCTTCGCAATCCTATTGAGGTGAAAATCTTGGGTCACAGCCGCACTAAAATTTGCGGACATGATCAACAATAAAATGAGAGGACAAGTTAATCAAAATCAAGAAACTCCATTCTTTTTCTCATGGTCCCTTTCAAATCTGTAGCATCCCTCTCTGCTTTCTGAGCCTGAATAGAAGAGAAAATGTATTGAAATTATTGAAAAGTGCAAAAGACTAACATATAGCATGGAACAATCTGACCCAACTGAATAAAAAACATAAAAAGATTGCACCATTTACTGTATTAACAGACTAATCTTAAAAGGAAAATTTTTACACATATAGAAAAGTACAGAAGGGTACATAGGACAGGATTTAACTCAAAAGGTTCCGGCATGTCTCAGGTCAGCGGATACAAGAGATTATTTACTATAAAAGAACCAAGTAAACTTATATTCCTACTCAAAAATAGCAGTGCATAAGGAAGTTCCTTTGTTAACCCTGGCAGGACAAACTTAGGATAGGTGCCAAGCATTTATCTATGCCACGTAGGAATTCACAAGAGTTCTCTTCATCCAATAGTCAATATGACTAAGAGGTTTGCTAGCTACAATGTGTGAGCGATTGTGAGAAGTTGATTTAGCATTCCACAGCTGCCCATGCACACGTGGGTGACTGTAGCTTGCATTTTCCATATGACCAAATGACAACACCATGAGCATTGCAGAATGGAATTTTCAGTTTAAGTATTGACCAACATGCATACACAGACTTACCCTTTTTATCTCTTCTACTGGCACCCGAGTCATATGTGGGGGAAGCTCCTCCTTATCCAATTCCTATAGAGTGGGTAATAAGAATTCAATTAAAGAACAGAGTACTCAACAAATATTAACAGTAGTCAAGTCTCGAAGAATTGAAATGCAACATACCAGCTCTCCAATTAAGACAACATTCTCCCCACGGATTACATACAAACCTAATGGGATGTCACAGTAAAGATCACCAACAATCACTCTTTCGCATGCACCTTCGAGGACAACATTTGCTGGGCAGAGGGAAGAAAATTACCATCATTAATTGAGGTTTCAAGAGAAATAAAAAGAGTAAAGCTAATGAGAACTTAGTATGCTATGTGATGTGACATATTACCAAACTGATCAAAAGACCGTAGTATTCCCAAGAGCTTTCGTCCATCTCGCAACAAGACAAGAAGCTTTTCTGAAAAGAAAAAAGAAAAAATCCTAAATAAGCCAAATACTTTGCAATGAATAAACTCTTTAATGTCAATCAGTTTACAGATACATCCCACATACTTCCAAGGAAGAGTAACAAAAGCACCACAAACACACCATCTGTAGTGACCTTAAAGCACTAGTTATGAAGCTTGAATTTAATGGATGCACCTTCTGCATCTGAGTCAAAATTATTACTAAATTGAATCTTGAGGTGTTATGAATACTGCTTAAATTTCCATGTTCTGCAAACTATTCAACAACGGAAATGCATGCAGTGACCTTAAAGCACTAATTGTGAACCTTGAATTTAATGGGTGCATTTCACCATCGGAGTCAAATTTATTACTGGATTGACTCTTGAGGCATTCTGAATATGGCTTAAATTTCCATATTCTGTAAAGTATTCCACAACGGAAATGCAAGAAGTTAAGTCACGAGCACTTCTAATGGCCTAAGTGGAGCAGCCATCTTCAAGTACTTCTATTACACAACTGTAGCAGTTTGACATTCACATCACTTGTTTCGTTATCACTTTTTCCTTTGAAAAAATCTTTTTCCCCTTTCTACTTTTGTTTATCTATCAAAGATATGTTTTCCATTCTAAGAAATTGGGAGAAAAAAAGGATGAGATTACTACACCCAAATTCACAATACTGCACTAGAAATTCAACTTCACCACAATTAACTAGTGCAGAGACCCCAATTTGAAGCTTTATTTGTTTATGTTAACAAGACATTAAGAAAAAAACCAAAAAAGTCAAGATCAATTTTGCTAAATAATATGTCAATCATCCACTGAGATTTTGTCATCAGAGAAAGTTCATTATATCTCATACTTAGTAAAAAAATAAAAGGCAATGAAACAGCCCTTGCAATAAGCAATCTGCAAATCAAATAGTAAAGCAACTTTTAAAACCTTCCTACGAAACAAATGTTATACCAGAAAAGTACTAGAAAGAGAGCTCTATACAGCAACTAACAGCTAAAACATAAAAACTGCAAAGAATCAATAAACTCATTTCTCAATGGCCCCAAACCAGATCTAGAGAGAGAGATTGAGAGAGAGAGAGAGTACTGTCAAGATAGCTTGCAAGAGAAGTGGAAAGGAGAGAATCTTCTGGGCCAGCCCACGACATGAAGTATGGTGTACTCCTACTGGGAAGTGGGAACTTCAAAAAACCAACAAAGAGTAACCAAGAACCTTCTCCAATGGCATTGACTTCACGGCAAACAACCACCTCCAACAAAAAACCCCAAAAGCCTCAAAGCGCACAACTTTCACTCAAACACTCCCTCCGGCAGATCACCACCACCAACCCTAATTTCCAAATTTCCAACAATATCCCATCAACAACCCAAATCTATATATTAATTGGAATCAAGAATGTAGTATGTGTGGGTTGGGTTTGGACTTCGGAGTTGGACCATTAAAGTCATCGGCTTGGGGGAAAAGATGACATCTTTTTTATTAGCCTTTTTCTTTCTCACTGTCTCTAACAATATTATACAATTTATACTTATTATTTATTATTTAGGAGTAATTTCTTTTTGTACACGATACGGTGAATTGAGATAGTATCTTGCTTACTTGGCCAAAAAAAAGAGATAGTCTCTTGCCTAGGGGGAAAATTTTGTTATTTTAGTTTATATTATAGACTATTAACTTTATTTTTAATTTTTTAGAAATTTAATTCTCTAATAGTGTTCGAGCTCCTCCTAAGAAGTGCTCGTTGACTTAATTTAGATTAATTTTCCAAATTTTTCTTATAACTTTCTTTATAGAACCTCATATTAGATTAATTTTTGTATCACCAAGATTGACACAAAGATTGGATTAATTTACATATTCTGATTTTGGATATTCCGTAAAACAATAATTTCTTGTGAGATATCTCATATGTTGTTTGATTAACAACAGTTCTTCTAGAGGGACATCCACATTTTTTTTTTCTCAAATTCCAGGCACCGAGTGCTCAACAGTGTATTTTTTTTTTCTTCCTCAAGCGCTTGACACTTGGTTTTTTCTCAAGTACAAAATTTCAGAGTTAAAATCTAACCAGTATATCCACAAGCCTCATTTTACATCCTAAAAAGATATGAGGTGGACTTTTTGGCATATGGGGTATAAAATAGAAAGAGAAAACAACGCCGAGCACTACAAAAAGCACTTGGCTGTTATAAAAGAAACTAGTGCCAAGCAATTGGCGCAATTGCCACCGAGTATCCACAAAAAGAAAATACGGATACATACGCTCTAAAGAAAAATCTTGATAAAAATAATGACATAACCAAATTATTTGTTTTTGGAAAACATAACATGTTAGATTGATCAAAGAATATATTTTCCTTGTACGAATTCTTCTATCTTATATATAAAGAAATTATTAAAAGATTTCCCAAAGGTTACGTAAGTCCTAAGGATTTACATTATTGAAAATATTTTTTAACTGAGTTTAGATTTTGAATCTAGCTAATGACTTTGAATCTAGCAGATAACACATTGTCTTCCTTTATTGGAGGAAGTCTCAGTTCAAATCTCATGAACGATAGTTGATTACTAAAAACAATTCCTTTTGTGAAACAGATTTTGATTTGATAGGATTCATATCAATAAATGATACAAATTTCACTAAAAAATAACATAAGATCCACAAATAATAATTAGGGAGACTTAGAGTCCAGTATTATGTGTGAGCAAGTCAGTCTTGTGGGTTAAGTTAAGTTAGGCCTTGAGGTAAGGAAGATTGGGGTTGGAGTGAGCGAGGAATGAGGATTGAATGGGCTGGGGATGAATTATGTTCTAAACCAACTAAGATAAATTTTAACAGAAACAGAAAAAAAAAAAAAAAAAANAAAAAAAAAAAAAAAAAAAAAAAAAAAAAAAAAAAAAAAAGAAGTGGTGGGCTATAGGCTATAGCCCCTACATCCCCTTCTAGCTCTGTCCTTGATCTCATGATTGGTGGTTTGTTGTATGGTATGAGTGGTACAAGAGCCAAACACTAAACATTGTTAATTAGACTTTTGCATTCACTAAACCAAAGAGAAGAATAATCTGGGAGACGCAACTCTTTATTACCGGGAAAAGGGTAGAGAGTCTCCACCTTCCTAACGTTTGCCGGGTTAAGAAGAAACAAAGATATAGATATATAGTATAGTTGATTAGATTTATTTTCTGTTTTCTTTGTTTAATTTGCTGATTATATATATATGTTCCAATGGCGCATAGGCCAATTTTCAGGTGCCTAATTCATCCCATCTTTTGCTTATTTGCTAGCCTCCTACATTGATTCAATTCACTCTTTTTTCCACAAAATGTTACTCTACTTCTTGCATTGCACTTGCACAGTTAGCCAACTATGGCGGCCAAACATTTTGTTAGACAGCAAAGGCATATATGCAGCAAGGGAACAGCATCAGCATCACATCCTATACATTGGAAATCTCTAAATCATACGAGTCACTCTTGAACTGATCACCTTTGCCCTGGCATTATTGTTGAAAGATGTGAAACATGCACAGACTAGCTCCAACTATATATAGATTTGTGCAACCAAACATGGCAGAAATCTGCAGAGTACAGTTAATTTAGCATAAAGTAGGTGAAAATTTGAGTAACAAATTATTGTTTGGGAGATAAGCTACATAAAAAAGAGTATGAAATGTCTATTTTAATTCCTAATGGTATGGAAGTTTACCCTTTATTCCTCAAAGCTGTCCAAACTCCAAAGTAGAGCTAAGTAATCTGTATCTCTAAAACGATATCTGCAATCAGAGAAAAACGGTGTGAACATGACTTTTCATGAATGCATTGAACACCCTCCAACCAAAATATATGTTATGCCCTTTAAAGTATGTCCATGTATTGATAGGCACTAAATCAATGCCTTAGGTGCTTACATTCAGAATCAGTCTTGACCCATTTACTTCCCTCGTCTCCCTCATCATCAGTTATTTCCTCCTCATGATTAATGGCAGACTTGGGCTTGTGTCTGTTCTCCAAGTACTTTTTCTTAGATAGTGTTGAACTAGAACTTGAGCTTTGGGGATATATCTTCTTGTGGAGTATGGCCTTCATTATCTGTTAATGAATCAAGAAGGGAAACAGAAAAGGACTAAAACCAAGTTGGCATTGTGGCATGTAGATGTATGATCACATTCTAGAGGCAAACTTATATATATATATATATACCGAAATGTTCTCTTGTTTGATTATGGCAACATAGCAATGATATGTTGTCAAACTCTGAATTTGGATCGTTGATTAGGTTGACTCTTAACTGAAAGTGTGGTTTAGATTCACAATCTGACAAGAGAGCATCACCCTATATGTATGTGTATGTGTGCGCGAATTATGGATGTACCTTCTCCATTCTTGATTCAGGGATTGGATCTCTGAGACCAGGAGCAGCTGGTGCAAACCCACTTCTGCAAACAAACATTTTCTTGAGAAGAAAAGACAATGACTTCTTGCCAATGGCGGAGTTTGAGTTATCCAAGCAAACATCATTCCCTCGGCTCAGAACCATGCTGGTGCTGCGTTGGAACCGACCAAAATTCTCTTTAGACTCATCACAATCTCTTTCAGCTTTGAAGCTTGACTGTCTGTTTAGAAACTTGTCCAATGGAATTAGACAATTAGGAACTTTTTCCAATTCTGCAGAAGCACAACTTGACTGACCAGCTTGTTCATTCAAGTATGAGTCCAACTCATCCTGAAGGTTTCTTGCTTCCTCAGGTGTAAAATCATGTAGATTATAATCTTTGGGGGAGGGTGGTGGATTACTACTCTCAAGAGTGTTAAACCTCTGTAGATGATCTTCTTTCAAGTCACCATTTCCTAATGTCCCAATTGTTAGCAACCCATGACTCCATTCACTGACTTCTTCTTTGGGAGGTTTTTGCACATTGTCATGATCTATTATATCAACAACAAAAAATTAAATACTATCCAAGAATTATTGAACAATTAAATTCATATGATCATATGATTCATATCTATATATAATCACCATCAGACAATGTTAAGCTTGGCTTCTTATTAGTGCGGGGTTTCCCAGTAAGCTTGCTTTGCATCCAATCAAATATCTGCAATCAAACAAGTCAGAACCCTTCTAAATTTACATATCTGCAGATGTGAATATTTGCACACCAGTTTCTTACCTTCATATGTTGAAGTTGTATTGGGCACTCTTCTTCTTGGCCGGGGTGATCAGAGTTTAAAGCAAGCTAGCTTTCTGGATTTAAACAACTGGACCAAAGGATATGGATAAGGTGGGCTTATAGAAATCAGGTGTGTGTACACAGATCTCATAAGCCAGTGACTCAGTGAGAGCTTAGCTGCAAAAGGCTTATATAGAGTAGAGTTGTGATGTGAGATATTCAATAACCAAGCTGGTAGTGTAGTTGCCAATGGTTCAAGTTTCCAAACAGTACTGACTTTACCGCCTTTTTTCTTTCTGTCATCTCTTTGCATGTCACCTTAAATTTTTTTTTTTTTCCAAACTAGTATATATCTCTTTTTTCCCACTGCATCTTTTTTTTCTGGTTTCCTAGATTCCACTAATTGACAACACAAAATTGTTGTAAGGTTAATGTGCTGTAATTGGTCTTTTCATAGCACTTAAAATTTTTGCTTGCTTAGTTTAACTTTGAGTTCCAAGAGGTACTTTCTTCCCCACCTAGTTCACAATAAAGTCCTGGTGTTTTTGGCACTCTGACATGAAAACAAAACCAATATTGTCTTTTCATTGTACTGCTAAAGCCCACCCCCCAGGTAACCCAAATAGTGTTTCTACACAAACTTTCATCCATAAAGAAAACTACTCTGCTTTTATAATGTAACAAGTTAAACAACTACATCTACTATCAAACACACAGACCCACATATAACCAAATGTTACTTTGTGTACACAGTTTATGAAATTGAATAACTGAATCTGAAGAAAATCATCAGTATATGAACTGCTATATCTTGTTCACATAAATCCAATAAAAAAATCTCCCTCAGCTCAGTAGCTCACATGACAAATCTATATATGGCCGGGCCAACATGCTGTTCATGGGGGTTTCAATACCAGCCAGCCACGTGAACATGTCTAAATATTCACATGGATCCAGTCCAATAGTCCATACTAATTGCCAAACCCAAAAGTTGATTTGCCAAGTGTCGAATGACGATAGAGTGATGACTGCTTATCGGACCGTATCCGACCAACACGTGTCTCAAAGGGGTCGGACTAAAGTAACTAAACATTTCCATGCTCTTCAACCTATGTGCCACGTGTACACAGCTCCATGTATTATGAAAAGTTAAAGAAAAAAAAAGGAATGAAGGTGGCAACTTAATTTGTTTACTTCATATTGCAGCTGTCTCTGCCTTTACCATCCCATCATCCCAGTACTGCCACTGAATTGACTGAAAGGAGTTCACATCAGTTGCGAAGCGACAGAGGGACCGCGGGGGCTTTTTGGGGGGAGGGGG